>LZPO01055894.1:0-27956 GCA_001675575.1 Neotoma lepida
GGGACCTGACCTGTGCTCTTTTCTAAGGGTCCTGTGCCTTCTCTCTCTTTCTCATGGGTATCAGGTTCAAATCTCTGCTTGCACAGTTCAATTCCAGCTGGAATTATTGGTTGAATTTGGATTGCATTGTTCAAATTCTGGTAGAAAAGTCTCCATGATGCCCTCCCTCTAGTTGTCTCCTTTGTTGTAATGGCTGCAATTTGTTCTTATGAACATGGTTTCCACAGCAACATCTTGATTTCTCATCCTAACACTTCTACTCTAAGAATTTCCCTATTGTTTAAGATGAATACTATGAAGTGACTCACAATGTTTAAGGCCATTATTCAGTTTTTATGTCAACTTCAAAGAATATTTGATCATGGTTTGGGGAGAGAAAACGCGTGTATTTTGGGACTGAATTTTATTTCATTTATAGGCATCTTTATTCTTGGCTGAGCTCACAACCATACTTTTATGTCCATGATTCCCCTTTTTGGAGTATTTTGTTGTATAAACTTTAGCCCTCTTACTGCTCTCTTCCAAAATTTGTTTCCACTTGACTTCCCAAACACTCTTTCCAAGCATCACCACTCCTCATTTCACATTTTTTCTAAATCTGTAGCTCTGTTGTTCAAGTCAGTAATGTTCATTTTTGTAAAGACTTATTTGTATAAAACACATTTAGCAAAAGGTCTGGAGGAGCAGAAAAGATTGGCCTTGCTCTTCCTCAGATACCTATGTCCTTCCAGCCTCCATCATCCTCACAGTTCTATATTCCACTGCAGTGTCTCTTCCAGATGTGTCCTTATTAGACGTCCACTCATCCTATAGGAATCTAGTTTCCTGAACTTCACACAAAGGTCATAGTTGTCTTTTCTGCCACCTGGGGTGATTTTAGCTTTGGTTTTTCTGGGTCAGTAACACCGTTTTTGTGGTAACAGTGTCCATGAGCATGCCATGCGATGAATATCACTGGGCGCTGGTGCTGATGTGTGAAGGGACGGGTTTAGGTCTGTATTATCTGAGTCTGGAACACACAAGGGAAGGAGCAGGTGATATTTGTGACAGGGTCGCTGTGATCAGCATTTCCACTATTTCAAAAACTCCATTCCAGCACTAAGAAATCAAGTAATATTATCTCTTACATTTTTGTATCTTGCCCAATTATATGTCACTGAAGAGAATATAAAGCTCAGGGCTGTTAGGGCATGACTCATCTAGACAAGGAGTCTAGTTCACATTGCCCAATGATAGTTGATACAATTTGCTTCTCCATTCACATCTCCCAGTGAGCAGTTTAACCGAATATGGTTCATCTTCAGGAATGAAAGTCAATCACTTAATTTAATCAAATATTCACACTCCCAACACATGAGTGTCTGGGATGGAGTGTCTCCTCACTTCACTGAGAGCTGAGTTCACACCAAACATTAGGCCTATCCTCTCTGTCTGTCTGTCTGCCTCTCTCTGTCTCTTTCTCCCTTCTCTTTTGGATCATGAGGTATATCTGTGCAATTTCTCCCCAGCAGAGCCCATGTAACTCTGCAAGTCTATTAAAACTGTCTGACTTACAACAAATCCTCAGAAAGGCCTATGCTTTCTGTAGTTATTATTAATATCACTATAATTATCATTTTGCTATTATTTTTTAAATAATCTGTGCCTTTGTCTCATCCAGTTGATTGAAGCCTTCTCCTTAAAGGCTGGTTTTGCTCAGTCTATCCAAAATACAGAGGCCAGGCATGTCTATCTGTGTCTTGTCTTCACTGTAACAAGGGAAGGGAACACTGCTGCAGGGGTGGCCAGTGGCATCAGTCCAGGGCTTTCTGAGTAGTTGCTACTGTCTCTGTAAGTCCCTGAACACATATTGTGGGCTTTTCTGTGCAGTCAGTCCCTGGACTCTGAGTAACCAAGGTTCTAAATCCTTTGACTTAGCTCCCACACCTTCCAGTCTTTAGCATTACACTATAAACTTGTATAAAAGTAAATTTTAAGTGTATTTAGTACACACCACATATACACATCACAAATACTGTCCATGAACATGTACCCAATAACATTACATGCATACACTCCCTCTACACAATGCACAAGCACCACACATCACATATTACACACTACACACAGGTACCACACAAACTCCACACCAGATATATGCACNACATAACACTACATATTCTGTACACAATACACAAACACCACACACACTGTACACTACACAATGCAGTACATACACTCCCTTCAGGCACACATCTCACACAATACACATAAACACACATGCAGTTAATACATACTCCACATACACCACACACCACACATACACACATACACTCAGGACACTGCACATCTATGCCACACATAGACACCACAGATGCATCATATACATTCACACACACTCATTTCCACCTTATACACAGCATTTTATGTGACATTCAGCAACAGTGGTTGCTATGAGTGCCTATCAGGGTATATACATCCAATCATGTCATGTGCCTTAAATAAAACTCTGATGCTCCCTGTACTCTCAGAATAATAAAAACCAAATGTCAGATGCACACGTGTTTTCTGGGAGAAAGAAGTGGAGAATTTGGGTCATATTCTGAGCAATTTCTCTGAGGGCTAGCATGTGCCAAACTGGAGTACCTTAAAAGAAAAAAGCTCTGGGCGCTTGCCTCTGCCTAGTGGAGAAGGGTCTGTTCTCAAGGTTCAGATGCATAGGGACCTGGACAACCCTGGAGGAATTTGGAGAGAGTTAGAGCCTCTGTGAGTCAGGCTGAGGTCACTAGTGTGGTGAGATGTGAATGGTGAGTCAACCTGGCTACTGACAGAGCCCAAACCCTGCTTACCGTCATGTTTTACAGCCTCATGTGGCTAGGCTGTGGTGGCAGGAGCACTGGCAGACACCAGGGGTTTGACTTGGTGAACCCACGCACATCAGGCATGCTCCACTCCATCACACTCGGACAGGTCTGTCAGAAACAGGCAATCAAGGCAACACATCCTGAGGAAAGGGATTTGATGTGAGGAGACCACGAATCCAGACTCAGGCAGCACTCTGCCAGACATGGCATCAACACCCACCTCCCACCATTCTCAAATGCAACATTGCACAGGTGGAGAGGAAGAAGCCTGGTCAACACTGGGCAGTGTGACCTCAGAGTGTCTGTCCCCTAAGAGCACTTCTGCGAGTTACAACACACCCCATCACCGGCCAAGATGGAAAAGTTAAGGACTTCATTTCTTTGGGCCCCAAATATTGAGTAATGGATTTTAATATCTAGAAACTGTGTGCCTGCTTGGATCTCTGATCCTCCATTAGGAGACATTAGTATCAAATGTTGTTAAATGTACCCATACTTGAAGTATCTGTCAGCATTTCATGAGTGGTTCACCCTTTGAAGATATGAAGGTGGTAATTGGAAATAGAGTTATCCACACCCCAGTGGCACTTATCACCCTTCTTATCAGAACTCCCTCCCCTTTATCCAGAAGGAAGTCTTTCATCTAAGTGCTTTAAACTGTGGGCACAGGTCCTTCCTACAGACTTCTACACTCAGCTCAATGCCTGTGGCATTCACGCAAGCTTCATGTGGCTTTCCTGTAAGGCAGCCTATTATTGAAAAGATACATTAACTTACTTAACCATACAATAGTTGACTGACATATGATTTTTTTTCTCAGTCTGGGCTATAATAAGTAAAACCACTATGAACAAACTCACGGGTCTGGCAGGAATGGAGGTGTGGTCATGTTTTGATGTCGTCATGTTTTGATGTCTAAGGTAGCAAAGAGTACCTTATGCAGAACTGAATTACTCTTCTTAACTCCATCTGCACTGGCAGACTTGTCCACAAGTCCTATGAGAAGAACTTCCATGAGTTCTTCTTGTGCTTGCCNGAGTGGACTCTATAGGCACCTCTACAGCCTGGGACATCTGGCCTCTTCTCTGTTTCCTATCAGGCTTGAATTTGCCACAGTGTGTAGAGCTTCCATCAACTCCACCTCTGAGCTGTGACTCTGTGTTGTCCATCATGCAAGATGGCACTTCCCTGGCAGGTAGGTATGTAGTGATACCATGTTGGAATGCTATCTGGTCCTATTTATCATATGTGTGTGGTATGTGATGTGTGTGGGTGTGTGTGTATTTATATTATATTTAAGTAAATGACCCTGACACAGACTCATTTTGATTCATACAATCCTCCTGGTATTTCTTTATACTTAGTATTGAGACTGTATTTCTGCATAAAGAATCATTTGCCTATCTTAGTTAATAAAAATATTGTTTTGTCTTCTAAAGGCTTTATTCTTCATTCTTTAATTGTTCTGCTGCCTGGGGGAGCAGCCTCCAGAAGCACAGGACTCAACGGGAATTCATGGGGAGTACTATGACTTTTTTTTTTATCTGAGGGGATTAGGGAAAAGACATTCACACACTCTCTTGATGTTTCCTTTAGATCTTTTCTTTAGTCTTCTTTTGCATTCTCTATTCTTTATTTTCCTGGTGATTTCCTACTCTCATTCTTGATGTTCTCCTTCTAACTCATTTTAACTCTACCTTTATTCTTTCCCTTACAGCTTATACACCCCACCAAAATCTTTCAGGCAATATAAAAATTACAATGTTGTTACATTCTGTTTTTCAAGTGAATAATTACAATGAATACAAGTAAAAAACAGCATGTTTTCCATATCCCTCACATGACTAAACATTTTACGTATTACAGGTGAAAAACAAATTATCCCAAGAACCTGGGTACATTCATACTCAAGCAACTTGTTATAGATTAGCTGTATGGGCAAACGAGGCTTTTTCTCAGTCAGGTCTTTTACTGCCAAGCTGCATTTTGCAGTTACAAAGGAAGGATCAATCACTTTCTGACTTATCTTTAAAAGTAATCTTATAAGGATTGTTAAAGGAATCTNAAATCTAAACTTTTATATATGAAAAGAATCATTCAGCTCTACTTTAAATCTTTAGGGTGCATACCCACTCACCAATAGTTTTTTATATAAGGAGACTGAGGACAAAAATGAGCACAAGGAATTAAACATCACCTTTGGTCATCAACCAATCCTATCGAGAAAGACACGTCAGCTAGGAATAGTTGGACTGCTTTGTACTTGTTCCCTTACCTTAAGGAGTCCCTCATTCAACTATGTGGCTTTCTAAAACTTTAGATTGTCTTCTTGAGTTTTTCACCTCAAAGCTATTTAATAAAAAAATCTTAGTCTAACTTTAAGCTATTTTCAAAGCTTTATTTCAGCTATGATACACTCTGAAACCTGTGAACACACCTTCCAACATTAAGTTTAAAAGAATTTAAGCTAGCCGGACTACTGGGACTCAATTGTTTTTCTTAATCATTATCATAAGCCACAGTCTATATGGTTCCTCAATAGAAACTCATGCGTTCTTAATCATCAAAACTATTTAAATTAACATTATTATTATCAATCAGACAGTACAGCTTTAGGAAGAAATCATCTTCATAATAATCCACCAGTAAAAATGTCCGGTAGAACAGGATGTTTCCATGAGTTAAACACACTACATCACAGGCAGTGGGGAGATCCCCACATCCATTCACACCGTGCCAGATACCAGAGAAAGATGGCAGGGGCAAACATGTAAAGGCACAGCAGAAGCAAGAGACATTCTGGAGTCTGTGGTCTCAGGGTCTTGTCTATCCGAGATTCACCCAACAGGGATTTATCTCCTGGTGGGCTGATACCTTGAACTTCAGTTGCCACCTGCTGCTTCTCTGACATGGACACTGGCATAACTGTACATATATAGTGCACTGAAATTGTTTTTAGGACATGGTTTGAAGGACAAAGGTTTCTGCTTTTCCATTGTATAGACACATGACCAGAGTTTTACTGTTTCCATAAGCTCATGCTCAGATCCACCTGCCTCTGCTTCTACACCTCACCACTTATTTGTCTGCCCTTATGTTGACACCACCTGAACTATAGTGACATCTGTTCATAGCTCTTGGTGTTCATTAACAAGATTTATTGCTCTTCTGACTGTCCATGACCATGGTAGCCAGACCTCGACTTCTGGACTTCCATATACAACTTAGAATTACTTTATCTGCTTGAACAGAGAAAGAAAAACATTGTATTATTGATGATCATTGTGTTAAATCTCTAGTTTAATCCATGAACATTGTACAGCCTCCACACTTTGCCTTTTTTGTCTCTCTGATAACATGTGTATACCATTTTTTCATTTTATGTTTTTTATTAATTTTTTTACTGTAATTATACTTTTTATTTCATTTTTTAGGTTTTATTTATTTNTTATGTATACAGTGTTCTGCCTGCATGTATGCCAGCCCGCCAGAAGAGGGCACCAGATCTCATTACGGATGGTTGTGAGCCACCGTGTGGTTGCTAGGAATTGAACTCAGGACTTCTGGAAGAGCAGAAGAATAAAAATAAAAATCTTATTTTTTAAGATTAGAATATAATTCCATCATTTCCTCCTTTGCCTTCCTTCCACTAAACCCTCCCATATACATGTTATATACATATATATGACATATGTATATGCATATGTATATGCACACACACACATATATACTTTTCAGTCTCTATAAAGTCACTTCTGTGTATGTTTTCAGGAATGATCATTTGTTATTGAAAAACCAACTATTGAGCTCTTTCCTGGGAAAGACTATTTCTCCCCCTCAGCATTCCTTAGCTCCCTGTAACCTTTTGTGTAGAAGTGACTCCCCCTCCCCCATCCACATTAAACTGTCTATTGTTGTTTGTGGTGATATTTTGTTTGTGATCTAACAAATAAAGCTTCCTGAAGAAGAGCTCAGAGCTAAGCCACTAGTTAGCCATAGAGGCCAGGCAGTGGTGGCNCATGCCTTTAATCNTAGCACTTGAGAGGCAGAGGCAGATGGATCTCTGTGAGTTCAAGGCCACCCTGGGCTACACAAGATTGATCCAGTCTGAAAGAGAAATAGAGCCAGGCAGTGGTGGCACACATCTTTAATCCCAGCCCTTGGGATCTCAGGCCTTCAATCCCAGCACTAGGGAGGTAGAGACAGGAAGTGATATGGCTAGGTGGAGAGAGGAATATAAGGCGGGAAGAGACAGGAGCTCAGCCCCTTTTGGTCTGAAAAGTCGTAGAGGTAAGAACTCTAGTGGCTGCTGCTCTGCTTCTCTGATCTTTCAGCTTTCACCCTGATATCTGACTCCGGGTTTTTATTACCAAGACCAATTAGAATTCGCACCCCAGTTGTTCTTGTTCAGCTCATGTTTAGGTAGTCATGTTGGTAAGATGTTATGGGTGTAGCCTTTGAGCTTCCTAGAAGACAGTCTTACAGTAAACTTCTGTTCCTCTGGCTCTCACCATCTTTCCACCNCCCTTTCCACAGAAATCCCTGAGCCTTGGTGCAGGAGTTGTATTGTAACTGTATACGTTGAGANCAGGCTCCATAATTCTGCATTTTGATTGGATATGGTTTCCTGAAATGGTCTGTGTCTGTTGAAAAGAGATGTTTCCTTGATGTAGGACTACACTTATCTGTGGATATAAGGACAAATATTCAAACTGTACTTAGTGATTATGCTGGATTAGCAAAGTAGTTATCATAGGTTCTCCTCTGAGATCCATGCTTCACTAGCCCTAAGTAATTGGCTAGGTTTCTAATACCAGGCATGATTTCCCTCTTATTGAGCAAGTCTTATGTCCAACTAGAGAGCTGTTGGTTATTGCCAAGGTATACATGCCACTACTGCACCCTTAAGGTTACTGTGCCATACTATACATTGTTGTGGTTCATGGGCATCATAGCCAGGTAAGACTGTTGGTTGCTTCCCTCCTTTGGAAGCTTGCCTGACACCTTCTGGTACCATGAGAGCTAGTCCTCATGAAGGAGACTTTCAGGTCAGTTACAACACAGNGTCCTCTGGGAGCTGTGTCTGAAGCACATGGTATCTTCAGCAATAGGGGCTAACCTTCCACTTCTGAGGGGCAACCAAGGTCAATAGTAACAGACTTTAATATTTAGGGAGTCTCTTAAACAACCCTGACCAACAGCTAAAAGGGAGCTCCTCGTGCCTGGTGTTGCGGTTTTGTTAGATGACTTTGACTCTTGAAGGGATCATTGTCAGCCCAGATGGGAAACTTTCATTTAAACTACATATGGGTACTTATACACAGACTCATGTGTATTATAGGTATGTTTAGGTAGATAGTAGTATGATTGCTTATGACCTTTTCAGACACCCTTACTGTTATTTCACCTTCCTCCCTCCTTCCTCTGTATTTATCTCTTCCCCTTCTCTACCTAGAGCTCTCCATTTTCCCATTTCCCCCATCAGCACACTTGTACACTGATATTCCGTTCTCTATTGCTCCTCCATCCCCAGCTCTGACAGTGGTCTCTCTTTGCTTTCATGACTTCTGCAGTTATTCCAGCATCTGTACTCATACATGAAGAGTTGGAGTTAGATCTCTCAGGTGAGAGGGAACATGTGGCTTTTTCAATCCACATCTGTGTTACCTCACTCAATATGACCTTTTCTAGTTCCATTTATTTACCTGCAAAGTTCATAATTTCATTTTTTTACAGTTGGAGAGTATATATCTGTTGTGTATTTATACCATATTTTCATTATCAGTCTGTCAGGTGAAGGACATTTAGGTCATTCCCACTTCCTAGCTATTGTGAGTAAGCAGCAATGAACATGGCTAAGAAAGTATCTATGGAGTTGGCTGTCTAGTCCTTTGAGAATATGTCAAGGAGTGGTATAGCTGGGCCATATGGTAAACTTCATGGTACCACAGATACCATAATTTAAATTCCAACTTCTTAGTCTTGGTTTTATTTGTGTGATTTATGGTATGTGTGGTGGTTTGAAAAACAAAATGGCCCCCAAAGGGAGTGGTACTATTAGGAGGCATGGCCTTGTTGGAGTAGGTGTGGTCTTGTGGGAGAAAGTGTGTCACTGTGGAAGCAGGCTTTGANGTCTCATATATGCTCAAACACACCAGTGAGTCAGACCACTTCCTGTTGCCTGTGAGTCAAGATGTAAGAACTCTCAGATCCTTCTCTAGCACCAAGTCTGCCTGCAGGCTGCCTCTCTTCCTGCCATGATAATAATGGTCTAAACCTCTGAACTGTAAGCTACCCCCAGCTAAATGTTTTTCCTTTATAAGATTTNCAGTGGTCNTGACAATAGAAACCCTAGCAAGACAAAAGTTGGTACTGAGGATGGGGTATAGCTGTGATAGGCCTGCCTGAACATGTATTTGTTTGGAATAATAAGGACCTTGGGAATATGGATTAGAAAAGCANTTGAATGCTTTAAGTGATGTTTANTNAGCCATCCTAGTAAGAACATGGAAGATAGTGGTGATGAGTGTGATTTGAACTGTGGGTGCCTGGATCAAAGGGTTTCAGAGGAAAATAATACTAGTATGTGACCTCAAGATTGTTCTTGTGATATTTTGCTTAAGAATGTGGCTGCTTTTTGCTCTTGTCTGAAAAGTTTGCCTGAGGCTAAAGTGAAGAGTTTTTGATTAATTCTGTTGGCAGAGGTAATCTCAAAACAGCTTAGTATTGACTCTGTTGTGTGGTTATTATTGGTCACCCTTATACAGATTTACAACGAAAAGGAATAAGAAAATGTAAATTGTGAGGAGAAAAGGAGCACCAGAAACTGGAATGGAGCTAAATCTTGTGTTTAAGGAGATAAACAAATTAAGTAATAAAATAAAGGGAGTGGTGACCTAAGGGCAAGATCCTACCCAGCTAAGTTTCCAACTTGTGAAAAGGAATTAGAAAAAGTTTAGAGCCTGGTGTGGTGATGCAAGCCTTTAATCCCAGCACTCCAGAGGCAGAGGCTGGCAGATCTCTGAATTTGAGGCTATCCTGGTCTACAGAGGAAATACCAGAACAACCAAGTTTAGGCAGTGAAGGTAACCATTGAAAACAGAAAGCTGGTGACCATATAATTGATTGAGGGAACCATGTTCCAGCCCCAGCAAGCAGCAGAACTTGGCAGNTTCAGCCATGTGGTTCGGGCTTTAGAGTCAAGGATAGAAGAAAGAGGCTATGGAATTTGCCTCCATGACTAAGGAAAGCTGCTGAGGCCAGGCATGTGTCAGAGATGTCCCTAAATGGAAGCCTAAGAAAGGTCATTGTGTGAAACTGAAAGTGAAGCCTGGGTTACTTTGGAGACCCCAAGAGGTTGGAGATGCCAGAGCCGTGGGATACCTGCTGAGGAAAGCTGCTAACAGGGAGTGGAACAAGAGAGAGAAGTGTGCTGTAGTCAACAAAGCTGAAAGGAGTTGGAAATATGAAGATCACTTTGACGTCAGGCATGGAGATGCAAAATTTGGAGTTTATCCAGCTGGTTTTTGGTCTTGCTTTTGGTCCAGTATTTCCTCACTATGCTCCCTTCCCTACATTTTGGAATGGTAATGTATATNCTGTTCCATTATATGTTGGAAGTACATGACATGCTTTTTTATTTTAATTTTATGAGGGATTACAGTTAAGAGATTACATGGATCTCAAAGGAGACTTGGAACTTTAGATTTTTTAACAAGTTTGAGACTGTGATAGACTATAGAGACTTGGACTGAATGCATTTTTGCATTATGATATGCCTACAAGCCTTTGGGGTAGAGGGAGTGGAATGTGGTGGTTTCAAAGAAAATGGCCCCCAAAGGGAGTGGCACTCTTAGGAGGTATGACCTTGTTGGAGTGGGTGTGGTCTTGCTGGAGAAAGTGTGTCACTGTGGAGGTGGGCTTTGAGGTCTCATATATGCTCAAGCTATGCCCAGTGAGACAGGCCACTTCCTGTTGCCTGTGAGTCCAGATGTAAGAACTCTCAGCTCCTTCTCTAACACCATGTCTGCGTGCATGCTGCCTTGCTTCCTGCCATGATGACTGTGGACTAAGCCTCTGAAACTGTAAGCCAGGCCCAATTAAATGTTTTTCCTTGATAAGAGTTGTGGTGGTCATGGTGTCTCTTCACAGCAATAGAAACCCTATCTATNACAGCATGTGAAATGCAATTTAGTCTGTGTTTTGGCCTTAAAGTATTATTTATAGTCTNAGAATTTGTCCTCATATTGTTTCTGCTTTAATTACACATTTCTATCCTCTGAGAATAAGGCTCTGAAAAGAAAGATGGCAGGTGTCCAGAAAGCATATGGAAATATGCCCTGAGCTCCTGTGGATCAAGTGCCCCAAATGTTCCAAAGAGATATTTGTAAAGAAGAATACTACCAACCGTAGTGCATAAGGTGTGGGAACTGTCACTAGAGTATTGCTGCTGGGCAGGCAGATGACTACGGGCACTTTGGAAGAAAGTGGACAGTGTTCACTGAAGCTCACTGGAGGTTAACATTACAACCTCATAATTCCAATCCAAGAATCACATGTTATTCACTTTTCTCGTTGCTGTGACCAATACTCATGAGGACAACTCTTGCCGCCTGATTTAATTTTCTGCCNTGAGTGCTGTGGGCCCTGGGACTGACGTCTAACCTTGTCACATGGGAGAGGCTTGGCTCTTCACCGCCACACTGCATACCAGAAGCTGCAAGGTGGCTGCCTGAAGAGGGTGTGCGTTGCTTTCGAGAAGCATGCTGATGTGAGGTTCACTGCTATGCTGAGCACTCTGAGGCAGGAAAACTCCAGGTGNGCTCTAGGCATCTCAGTCCCATAGCTTCAAGGATCTGAATTCTGCTGACCACTGCTCTACCTCTATTGGTAACCCTAACTCCATAAGGAAGCTTGATTGCTGACATAGAGCTGTGGCCTCCTGAGGTCCCAAAGTAAATGACAGGGTCCAGGTGAGCCTAATGCCTGGTTCACAGAAACNGGGTATTTGTTTCAAGTCATCCATAAAATTTAGTTATTTGCCATATAACACTAGAAAATTAATGCAATCCAAAAATACTTGTGCACCTATTTGTCTAAAGAAACATTACTGTTTATTCCGTGGAAGAATGTCAACGGAAAAAGAACNCAGTGTCGGTAAATGGGAAAATGAATAAAATGTGACACATTCATGCAACCTAATAGTACAACCCAATGAAAATGAACCGAGTGCTGGTAAACTGTACGNACAATAAATATGTATCCAAAAATTCCATCCACAACAAGAAACAGAAAAGAGAAGGCTAAGGACTAGTCATGTTCCAGTCACCTCTCTGAAGATAGGAGAAAATATACCAAGAAATCATAGTCCATCAAACAAAGAGACCAGTGCCAGGTGTTAAATATCTTCCTTTGAGTTGTTGTTAGGGGTATCCAAGAGACCATCAAAACAGTACAGGGTACTGCTCTTGCTCTTGGTTGCCCATTAGAACTTGATGGTAAGACCCTATTGCTGAAAACTCTACCTACTTTGGTCAAAGGACAGGGAGAAATCAAGCTGGTACTAAACTGGAAGTGTCCTCCTGATGGATAGCTTTCATAGTGCCAGAGTGCTCTGAAGGCCACTAAGAGAGAAGAGTCATCAACCATCTTACCTAGCTGTAAAACCTGTGAACTACAATAATGACTTGCCCACCAGTTGTCTCATTGGATTTAAGACCCACTCAATAGGAAAGAACTCCTTCCTGGCCAAGAACCTATAGCTAGGGAAGTCATAAACCCTAAGGGAGAATCTACTACTGCCATTTTGCTAAACTAATACAGTTTCTAACTGCCTAAATACATCCTTTCACCTCATCATAGAAACCGCTTTGTTGTGTGATATTTTGTTTGTGTTCTGACAAATAAAGCTTGCCTGGAGATCAGAGATGCAGAGCAGCAGCCACTAGAAACTTCTTACCTCTACGAATCCTCAGACAGAATAGGGAGGTGAGATCCTGTCTTCACCTGCCTTATATTCCTGTCTCCACCTCTAGATTGTGCTGGGATTAAAGGCGTGAGCCTCCCAAGTGCTCAGATTAAAGGTGTGAACCACCACCGCCTGGGCTATACGGTTAACTAGTGGCTAGCTCCACCCTCTGATCTCCAGGCAAGCATTGTCAGAACACAAAATATCACACAATACCCCTTCCTCCTCTAAAGGCTAGAGTGATTAACAGAGATTCACAAATGAGCAAAATACGGAGAATGAGAGACTGTGGAGGGCTCATTCCTAAATCAGATATCTATATCATGCCCCACCCCAATCTCAAGACTCAGGGGATGCCCCAGAAGATGGAGCAGAAAGAGTCAGAGGTTATGGAGGACTAGGGTAAAACTGAGTCTCCCAGATGTAACAGACAGTTTGAGCTCTAAACACTGTGGCTGCTACACAGGACCTGCACAAACTCAGGGTAGTCAGTATTCCAGCTGGGTGTCTAGGGGCTCACAAGGCCCTTGTGGAGGAGCTATAAGGGATGGCTGCTGGGGAAAAGAAAGGCAGTGTCCCTGGCAGGGGTCAGATAGTAGGCTTACTATGCTGTACTGGACAACCATATACACAAGTGCATACAGGCAACACCAGTTGGTCTTGGTAGGTATATATTTATTTATATATATTAATATATATATATATATATTAAATACATATATTTAAATAAGGACAAGAAGTTAGAAGGAAAATGTGGGGGAAGAGATCTAGGAGAAGTTGGAGGTGGTAGGTAAAGGGGGATTTGATCAAGATAAAATTATTCATGTATGAAGGTAAAATAAATCTTAATTTAAATTTTTTTAAAAATCAAAAAAGTGTTGTATTTTTCACTATTATGACTGTATTTATTTAATATTATAATAGTTTTACATTTTAATTCAGTACTAGTTGTTAATTCAGTACTATAAATAAAATCTTAGAGCTACCTTCAAATTTTAGGTCTCCATGACACACCAGAGACAAAGAATCAGTGGACAATTTTCATGATAAATTTTTTAAATTTTGGTGAGAGTCTACATAAACTACATTTATTATCCATTTTTCATAGCTCATGATTTTTTTTTACTTAAAATGTAATTACATCATTTCCCTTGAGGAATAGTCCTTTACACTGTGTGAATAAATGTTGCTGTGGTTGGTTTAATAAAGAGGCTGANTGGCCAATAGCTAGACAGGATAAGGTTAGGGAGAGAGTTGAACAGACAATGCTGGGAAGAAGAAGGGCAGAGTCACAGGAGTCACATGCAGNTGCAGAGAGAAGCAGGATGGGCATGTCATACTGAGAAAAGGTACCAAGCCATGTGGCAAAGCATAGATAAGAAATATGGGATAATTTAAATGTAAGAGTTAGCTAGTAACAAGCCTGAGCTATTGGCTGAGCATTTATAATTAATATTAAGCCTCTGGGTGGTTACTTGGGAGCAGCTTGTGGGACAGAAACTTCTGCCTACATTCTCTTCCCTCAATCCAGCCCCTCCCATATACCATCCTCCCTTGCTCTCTCTCAAAATCATGACCATATTTTCTTTCTTTTCTGTGTCTTTTACATCTTATATCTTGATCCCATTCATTTTCCTGTCCCTTCACATCTGCCCTCTACCCCTGCATNCCCCAAATCAAACAAAATTTAAGAGAAAAAAGGAAAAAAATAAAATAAAATAAAAGGAGACATTAAAAATCTTGTCATGGAAGCTGCAATGTGACACAGTGAGTCACGCCTTAAACCTCTTTGTCCATATTGCAAAGAGTCATTGGTCTGGTTCAAGGCCTCTGGTTTCTACTACACTATCAATGCTGGACCCTCACTAGGACTCTTCCTGGGTATCTTGTTGTTGCCTTGTGTTGTGGAGATCCTGCAACTTTAGGCATGCAGGTCAGGTCCCTTCACGTGCTCCAACAGATCATANATGGGGTGGATGGTGGGGCAGGCCAAGTCTTAACCCCGGGTTTGGGCCTGGGCAGCTGTAGGATTGGTCTGCCAGATGTGAAATGGGGACAGCTCTCCCATGCTCACAATTGCAGAGCTGGCTCACCCACACCTGTATTAACAGGATTGATGCTATTGTACTACCCTGGCAGGGTGCAGGGCCTGCTCTCCTGAGTGTTGGAGTTGGTAGGTGTCAGAAATGGCTCTCTTGCTCTTATGACCACAGGGCCAGCTCTCCCACCTGCCCTGGGCATTGGTGGGTCTGAAGTGGGGGTGGGGGACAGCTCTCTCCCACCTATGCCACTATAAAACAGATGGATAATGGAGATAGCACAAGAGCTGTATTGTATATAAACAAGACTGCTCGCCATCAGGAATCTGTAAGTGTTCCCTTGAATAACTGTGATATTTCTCTCTCAGGTCCAGAGGAGCCTTTTGGTTCCAGAAAAAGAGATGAGGAAGGAATCCAAGATTTAAAGAGAAAGACCAGAGTTTGAAATAGTTTTCTCAAGCTCTATGTAGGGTACCAGGACACAAAGCTCTGACTGGACTGAAGGTATAGATGAGCTGTGGTACCTGTATGTCTTCACACCTTTTTCTCTCTCTCTCTCTCTGGCCCTCCATGAGCTGCCCCAACCTCATTGTTTCAATACATGTTTCGAAGTACCTTGGCTTTGTACATAGGGATTAATAAAAATAACTAACATTTATTTGTATTTAAATGTGTATGTTTGCAAAGTAATTTAAAATAACCAAAATGTCCAGGATAAAATCTTGGACTGGTGGTGGAATCACTGTCCAAAATAAACTTGGAGCCTGATCATGTCCGTTGAAGAAGCTTGCNTTTCCTATAAAGTNGTACCGGCAAAGGCTGGCGTTCCCACATCAGCCTCCTTGACAGCTCTGGGTGGCCTGTAGCTCAGAGATGCAGACTTGGGTCTGGCTCTTGTGTCCTAGATAATGGCCTAGTCCTGCGAAGCCACAGCTGAGCAGACAGAACAGCCCAGGAGTGGGGTCAACCGGAGTTCTCCCAACCCATACCAGGAATTTTGACCATTATCCTGGACCTTAATAAATGTATTATGGCTAATAAAAGTATTTGAGCATCAGCCAAAACATCCCAGCTGTCTCTCTTCCTTAATTCTGCAGCTTTGTCCTAAATAATGACTGTATTTCAAGTTCAGAAAACTATGTGACCTGTCCCACACCAATAGACTGGAAAGAGTTTGGCAACTTCTGACAAAGAGCTACAGGAGAAAGGCTCCCTGCGTGCTAGACCACTGATCTTCCAATCTTGGTCACCCGAGGGAATTTACTTAACTTCTGAAGGTTCCTTTTTCATATGTGTAACTCGACCTCCAAGAGCAGTTAGTGGATGATATAAATACCTGCAACACTCAGGGCAACAAGAAAGCCATTTGTAGAAAGCACATTGTTTTTTTTTTTACTAAGGAAATAAAATAAGATGGATTTTTAAAGAAAGAATAAAGAGATCAATTAGATGAGTGCTACAGACCACATACCATACTGTTGAGTACAGTCTGTGGAAGCAAACTCTTCAGAGACCAGTGGCTAGCTACCATGTGTGCCTCCCTTAAATAGCTAGGTACACACTGCTTTCCCAATGAATAAACAATTACAAGCAAGGATGTCCTCTCAGATACTCACTGGCTTTACTTACTCCTGTGACTTTAGCCCCTTGGAGAAGCCATAAATAAACTGTGTGGATGTATCATTCCATCTTTGGGGAAAGTTGGCCTCGATATAGCCAGGAAAAATAAACAAAACATATTGGGCAACTTGAGAGTAAGCCAAGAGCTACCCTATGCTCTGGATATTCAGGGATGAGTCAAGGTAATTACTTCCACCCCACTTGGATTACAGACTTGGAAATCAGGCAAGGAAATTTCTATATAAATCACTGTAGAAGATCAGAGCATACCCACAGATTAGTGAAGATTCATTATTTATGGCTAAGCTAGGGGTAATTAAATAGGGTAGTTAAATAAATAGTCACTGAGAACTATCATGTATGTCTTCTGGAAAGTCTTTGTTTTCAAAGAACTTCCTATTCAATTGATCCAACTGTGTCAATGCCCTTATGAACAACCAGAGAATAGGCTAACTACTAAAATATCTGCTATAGGCTTCACCTACTTAACCACTCAGAAAATTAAGATGGCATTTCCCTGAGGCTGGAGCAGTGACTGCTGTTTTGGGGACCATGGAAACACATCTTGGTTTTGTTTTTAGCATGTGGCCAACATCCCAGTCAAGGAGAGATGAGCTGCAGATTCACTCTTCAGCTGTGACATGTTAACACCGGGTGGGGGTTGTGCTAAAGTCGCACCACACATGACCTGCTTATTCCCCTTTCACTGGTGACATTGGCAGACACAAAGAAAGCCTTCACAGCTCACAAGGAAGACATTGCTTACACAACAGCTGAGGGCCATGGCTGAGCTGAACANAGTCTTTCATTTTCAATAGAAACTAGACTGAACATCAGAAGAAAGGAAGTAAAGTGGTCCATTTTCTGAGTGGTGTGGTTCCTCCCTGTTGGCAGGATGCTGTGTTTGTGTCCCTGCTGTGACTGACATGAGTGGTCCAGGTTGGGAGCTCAAGTGTGGGAGGAATGTGGAACTGCCTAGTAGAGAGCCAGTGCCACAGGTTCACTCTAGTTGAGAAACCTAGGCAGGTGCCAGAGGGTGGCTTAAAGAGTAGTTGGATGGCAGGGTGAGAGGTTTCTCATTAATTTTATAAGCAAGATGTGTAGGAATTTGCCAAGACACAGGTGAAGAGAATATCTGAGAGTCAGGCATGCAGAAACACAGTGAAGGTTGAAGCACAGAGGGACCCTTGTGTGGGGCTGTGGGTGACAGATGAGAACAGGAAGGGAAGGGATGGGAAAGGNTCCANCAGACAGGCTATTCTAAGTCTACACTAGAGATGAATTTAGAGAAGCTGGGCCGCAGAGAGATGCATGCTGGTCCTAGGCTTTGGTTGCTCTTTTTTATTCCGTCTCGGAGCTCAGCCCATGCATGGCATGGGGCCTCCCCTAAATGCCCAGAAGTTTATTCCCTACATGACTCCAGAGCAGTGGTTCTCAACCTTCCTAATGCTGCGACCCTTTAATATAGTTCCTCATGTTGTGGTGAACCCCCCAATCATAAAATTATTTTTGTTGTTACTTTGTAGCTGTAATTTTGCTACTGTTATGAATCGCAATGTAAAATCTGTGTCCGATTCCCAAAGGGGTCATGACCCACAGGTTGAGAACCAGTGCTTTGGATCTTTGTCTAGGCATAAAGTTGATAATAGTAACCACCACAGCTTATCTGAAAATTGAAGGCTGACTCCCTTCTAAAAGTTCTTTTCTTTCCTTTCTTGACCTTCCCACCACTCCCTAAAACACCTGAGGGTGAATTAGAATACATTGGTAAGTGTATAAATATACTATCTGGATTCTTTGCAAATATCTGTTANATTATATAAGATCAGACACCAGTAAATCATGTATTAATATTTAGGCATTTGTGCTTCATTAAAAATATATCCAACAAAAAATAAATTAGAAAATATGGGAAACTGTTTCTATAACATTCTTACAATTTTTTTTCTGTTGTGCACCTAAGCTTGTGGGATTTTAAAAAGACACATGGGAGCTGGAGAGATGGCTCATCACTGTTCTTCAGAGAACCTGGGTTTAGTTCCCAGAGGATATGATGACCTCATCTGGCCTCCAGAGGCAACTGCACTCATGTGCACATACCCACATGCGGATACACACACGTATACATAATTGTAAACAAATAATTCTTTCAAAAATAANATCTATGTATAATCCATTTCTTTGTGATGAAATTACTTGGTGTGTTTGTATAATCACAAGGAGGAGAATTAGCCTGTCTCAGGGATGAACCCCCTTATTAGTTGTCCGATGCCAAGCGGTCAGCCTTGAAACCTTATATAAATAAAAGACAAAAATATTCTCAGCAGGTTGTATATTTATATGTATATCTATATATATTTATATATATGTATACACATATATACACATAGATGTATGAATATGTAACTATAATAAAAAATGAGGTTATTAACTTGAAGGGGAACATAAGAGGGGTTCAAGGGAAGATAGCTGGGGGATGATGGAGAGATGAAAGGGGATGGTGAAGTAATTCTATTTCAATTAAAAATCTATTTTTAAAAAAATAAATGTCATTTTTAAAACCTGGAGGCTATCACACAACAGTAATTCAGACAGCTGTGTCTGTGTCTGCCGTTGCTAGCTATAGGACCTGGGAAGTGCACACAAGAAGAGCAGACAAAGAAGCCTCTCTCCTCCATGCTGGCCTCTGGGCTAGACCTGCACCATTGNTCTCCCACCTCGAAGCCTCAGAGTCACAGCAGAACCTTGGAGTGATTGCTCCTGGTTCTGCTGCAGGTNTCTGTGCTAAGTGAGGACCGAGTGCTGCTAGGCTGAACCTTGGGCTGGTTTCTCATGTTCTGTCTCTCAAAGGCAGTCAGGTCTGTGTTGTCTTTATTGTTTGACTCTTAAAGGTCTCCAGGTCCCAGGATTCTGGACTCTCCCCAGTCCCTTTTTATATTGACAGGCAGACTGATTATTTATCTCATTCTATTTCTGTTTTGGTTTGTGGAATATTGTCAAATATGACCAATGACAACCAAAGGACTGTCTCCCAAACAAGCCTCCAGCATCCTATCTTCTTAAAACATACAACCAGCATCTTCGTTGCTGCCTTCTCTGCTGCAAGGACAGACCCAAGTGTCCCATGTCCTCTTGCTCTATCTCTGGGTCTGCTGTCTCNGGGTCTCATGTGACTCTGCAGCAGGCTGATTNTCTCTCAATTCCAGCCTCATNTATCTCACTACTGCTTTNCTGGACCCTGGATTTTAAGGTAGTTCTCATGTCGAGAAACCAAATTTATCTTTATATTAGAAGCTGACACTAGGTTATTTTGTGAGAACCCTAATCTCTCCAAATATAGTAAATTTGAACTGTTAAAGTTTGCTCTGTACTAATGTTTCATATGTTTCAGGTTCATGTGGGCTCTACTCTTCAGAGACACAACATACATGGTCAACAGACTAACCACCATTTGGTTTCCGATGTTCATCACATTGGAAGAGAGAGAGAGAGAGCTCTTGGCTATTTCATCCTATGGTTAAAACTCCAATAAGAACTAAGACAAAATCTAGCTGAAACAAGTGCCAGGACCATACCACATGTCAGAAGATGGGTGGCTTGGGAATTTAAAAGAAGTATTGATACTTACCATCCCTCTGAAAACATTCATGCCCCGACTCTGCAATGCTAGCCATGTTAGCTTTTCCACTAAAAATCATCCCAGGAAGAACTGGATGGCTTTTACAGCCATCAGAAATGGTGATAGGAAACAAGTAGTATTTCCAGAGGAAGGAAATAGGCATCTGTGTTTTATATCAGTTTATTAGCTGATGACCACGTCTGCTCTGACACAGTCCAACACAGGGCACATATCATTAAGCACTTTCCTGTTAAAGATCAGGTGACCATACTGGCAACAAGAAAGATATTCTAAGAAACACCGTGTCCTTCCCTTTCACCATCAGACTTTTGAAACAATAGTTCTCAAGAAACTGGCATTTCCCAGGAATATTTTGTGGGGAGAAGAAAAGACTGAAGCCTAGTACCAGATGGAGGGAAAGAGACCTCATGCCACCTGACAACCTGTCAGATCACCTTGAAGGAGAAACTGGAGCAAAGACAATCATGATGAGTGGGACAGACTACACTTTAACCAGAACTGCTTAGGTATACATCTCTCTGTCCTTCTATTTAAACCTCATATCAAGACCTCAAAAATGAAATGGACTTGTGCAAGGACTATGCCCCTCTTCCTAATAGAGCCACATTGAATAAGACTTTTTTTCTCAGCTCTTCACTATTGTTTCTTTAATTGACTTATTGAAGATGCCTGCTGAGCCTGACTCATTAAGGTTGCCAGGGCCCAGGCTCTCACCCTACTAGCTCTAGGAAAAACTATTACATGGGGTTGCCGTGTAAACATATATATTATCAGCATTACATGCCAACCTCATCTCATGTGTATATCACTTTACAAAAAAAAACAGGCTCTATCCTGCCAGTCATCAATTCTCATTTGGAACAAGAAATCTATTTGCCTTCCTTCCTCTCAACAGGCTATAGGGATGGTAAAGCCACNAACCAGTCAGCCCCAGCACACTATCCCGTGTGGTGTTGATGTGATCTCTCACATCCACACAGAAGACTTGGGGAGGGTGCATACCAAGACTCACACAGCACTTAGTTTTCTAGCATTTTCAGAGATGTCTGGCTATCTCAGTTGGGCAGATATCCCTTGTCTTGTTGAAGCATTTCCAGTGTTTGGAAATATGTGCATCTGCTGTAACCAGTATCCAGCTTTGTGAGCTCTGCAATAAAAGCTGAAGATGGACGTCTTACAAAGACAAGCTCCTCTAAGAAGTTACTAACGTGTCTAATTGCATACCATTCAGACTTGATCACAGTGCGTATAAAATTGTCAATTTATCAAATAGTAACATCTACCTAATTCCAGAGTCTGGCCAACATTTCAGGAACATGCTAAAAACAGTTTCTCTTCATGCCACACCATACTGAGTTAGCTGATGTGGGAACCTCGAACCTTACAGAGCTGGAAACAGCATACTTTCAGACAACAGTCACTACCATTGGCTTATGTGCGGAAAACATTTCTCTTTAGACACACCAAAAAAGTGGGTAGCTCAAGGAGTCTACAAAGAGCAGAAAAAGTCTCCTTTAAATTTCTTAAGTGATTAATAAATTCATTAAATATTAGAATGTTGGCAGGGGGAATCAAATGATGTGGTGGATGGGAAAAAGTGGAGTGGAAAGCAGCAGCTGTATGTAATCGGTGACTGGAAGGAAGGGAGATAGAGAAACTTCAAAACCAGCTGCTGCTGCTGCCCCTGAACCCCACTGGAGTCTGCCTCTTCCGTCTGCCGGCTCCCACAGCACCTTGAAAAAGTAACATTCCATGAAAAACAAACAAAGGAAAGGAACTTTCTGGGAAATGGGACACACACGGAATGCAGACGATCCTTCCTGTTGTCCCTAATAAAGGAATATGGAGCAAGAATTTCCACCGCAGAGCTGGCATTCGAGACCTTTCCAAACCCGAATTCTTCGTGGAGTTGCTGTGTAAACATATNTATCTGCCACCCTTTGAGTTCCTAGGGCTGGCTTCCATACAAAACAATGACAGTGTGAGGAACTTTGTTTGAATCTTCTGTAGTTTCCAGGGCCCTGGAGAATTTATTAAAAACACATCTAGAGAGATGGCTATTAATTTTGCTCTTGAAAGAATTGTGAGAAATTTTTGATTTTTGTTTGTAATGCATCATCAAAAATGAGTGTGTGTGTGTGTGTGTGTGTGTGTGTGTGTGTGTGTGTGTAAGGTTTTGACCTTTATTTTATCTTCCCAACATTGCAGCATTCTGAAAATGTTGCAATACGAATAAGATTTTTTTAATGTATCTCATCAGCATAAAATTATTTTCTAGACTATATTTGTCTTACTGCAAAAATAAATTCAAGATATTGCTCATTTTTGCAGTGAAAATACTAAGAGTCATAACGCTACCCAAAGAGCTGTTTTCCTGGAGCAAAATAACAGAATCTGGGGATTACAATTGCTAGGAGATGGGCCATTCCACGAGTCTTCTGTGGGCCAGGCTACAGGCATAGCTCCACTTCCCTGGGTCCAAGAGGTAAGATGCATGCCATCCCATGGTTCACATGCACTGAAAACAGGTGACAGAAGTGAAGAACAGAAGAAACTGTGAAGGTTTGGCCGTGTTGGCCGAGCAAAGTGATATTCAAAAATCAGCTATGGAGGCTGTAGGAACATTTAGGTGACTCCTCTAATTCCAAAGCATTCCAAACCTGTTCAAAAGCCTCCACAGAGGCTCCCAGTACTGAGATGAGTACAAATAAGTCCAACAAACAGGCCATGAACACATTTCTCTCCTTCCATCTTTCAACACTGAGACTTCCCCGGACCATATAGCCAAGCACAGACCTTATCTCCTATCAGAACCATGGGCTCAGAGGTTATTTCACTGGGATAAACACTTTTTTCACTTTATCTTCCAAATATTGGAAATAAAATGTTTCCTCAAACAATGAAGAATGAGGTACCCTTTTCCAAATCCCCCTAGACTCAGATGCCCATCACACTTGACCCCTTTCATCACTCCTCTTCTGAGCCCATGTCTCTGTTTCCTCCAAGGCAGCTTGCAGTGATTGTCAGAACTACTCCCCACAACTGCAAAGCCAATAAAAGTCTACTGCTCAAGCTGTGGAACAGTGAAGCTCAATTGCTCTCCTGCTCTTAAGTCTTGGTTCCTAACTCAAGGATGGGCACACATGAAAGGACAGGGGAGAGACGGGATGGAGCCAGTTTGCCCTCTNAAGGAAACATCATATGGGGGCAATCACAGGGCTCCTAAGAGTCACCTGGAGACTTGCACACGACAGAGGCCTCAGCCTCTCCCAGTCTTCTTCCTCTGAGGAGGCCATTGCTTCAAAATAAAATTCATTATTTTTAGTTCAATATCTATCTTGACATGTTTCATTTTATAATCAGCATTTAAGATATTTTTAATCAAATTGTGCATTAATCACTATTTTAAATATCACTAGCAGAAGATAATATATATATATATATATTTTTTTTTTCTGGTCATCTTCCCCTACTACACTCTGTGACTCCAAGAGCTAGGAGTAAAGAAAATCCCTCTGCTGAATTCCAAAGTAGAGAAGCTTAGCGTGCAGTGCTAGGAAATAAAAATGAGCACATGGGTCCAGTTACTGCCCTGATACACGGGGGTTAGACTTACAAGTCCTGAAGTGAAAACAGGTTTTAAATCTTTTCAGAGCTAAGTAAGGATATGGTGGAAGGAGGAAGGAAAGAAGAACAGGAAATGAAGTTGGAAAGAGAGTAGTCACAAGGGAAGACTGCTGTTCTCCATAGCCAGAGGTTCATGCATTACTTTGCATAACAGACACAACGGAAGCTGTAAAGCTGAGTCTCAAAACCAGGCTTCTACTGTGTTCAGAGAAGTTTGACAGAAGGAGTTTGCAGACTCCAGCTCACGCTGAAGAGAATCAGGCTTTCCTTCTGAAGGAACTATTGGAGAGACAGTTGCATGAAGGGAGGCTTGATTGTTTATAGGCCCTGTGTCCTTCACNGCTTCACCCCATCCCCCAGGCCACGGTTCAGATGTATCACGGAGTCCATCTTTCCTTCGCTCTGGTCATGTAACTCCCTGGCCAAGGTCAGATTTGCTCTTGCTTGTTTTGCTCCACACGTCTGTCACCTTGCTTTTCACCATAGAAGGGCCTTGTGGGATAAAGTGTTGAGGTCATGGTGCATTTTAGGTTATTTTTTTTTCCAAGCTTCAGTTTCACTTTCTTAAAAAAGTTTAATAAATTCCTACATAACACAGATGCTGAGCAAGTGAGCTAACACACTGGAGGACTGTGATCAATGAGAAAACACCAGGATGGTCATGGGGCTGTCTCTTATACACATCTAGATGTGTATAAGAGACAGGAGCTAACACACTGGAGGACTGTGATCAATGAGAAAACACCAGGATGGTCATGGGGCCTGTTTCCGCTGCTGCTATTTTTCATAAAGATCCCAAAGGATGGCTTGAAATTTATGGGAGCACAGGCAGGAATTCCTCAGGAATACAAGTATACAATTCATCACAGGAAAGGCTGAACTCCATCATGGTGACAATCACAGGGTTGAAGACTCAGGATGATATTTCTGATAAGATTCCAAAAGAGTTGAAAGTTTAATACTCGAAACATATTTAAAGCCAAAAAAAAAAAAATCTTCTCCCTTTTATGTCTTCCAAATCCCTTTTCCTCTTAACTTTTCCAAAATGCTGAAGGGCAAAATAAAACAATGAAAATGTGTTTTTACTCACGAAATGTTAAAATAAATATGTAATGATTTCTTGGTCAAAATTTTCCTTTCCAAGATAAAAATAATTTGAAGTCACATATGATAACTATTAATGTGACCATTCCAAACTGTGAGGCATGGTATTCCTCAGGCAGCTCACAGGCCAGTGAGCAGGATAAGGGAGCATTACCCAGAAAGTGGAGGATGACGGCCAGCAGGAAGTTGCCACACAAGAGCTGGATTCTGGCATGGAATGAGAGATGAGCCATGCATCCCTCCCTGTGCCACTCCACAGCCATGGTCCAGGACNATGTTACCCCATGGTTGCATGGATTGTGCCATGGTGTATGTTGTGTTGTAGTGTGGGTTGTGTTGTGTTGTGGGCTGTGTTGTGATATATGTTGTGATGTGTGTTGTCTTGTGATGTGAGTTGTGTTGTGGGTTGTATTGTAGGTTGTGTTGTGATGTGGGTTGTGTTGTAGGTTGTGGGTTGTGCCATATGGTGTGGATTGTGCGGTAATGTGGGTTGTGTTGTGATGTGGTTGTTCTCAAGATCTGAACTACTCTAGCCCTCTGTTCTTCATGTCTTCANCCCCATTCCACAGGTCAGACTTCCTAAAGACTGTGGCTATGACATTCCAACAGCATTAAGAGTTACTGCACCATTTACTAACTATTTTTTAGAATGTCTCCAACTATTCATTCTCCATCTACTTCTTACCATGAAGTGTGGCCCTCAGCTTTTGTCNACATGAACATCATGTGCCATTATCAATACTGGAAATGATTGCTGTGTCCACTCATGCTGTCATAATTTATTAAATGCCTATTGTGTGGCAGACATTTTGGGAATAATTATGGACAAGGACAATAAAGTCACTATTTTCAATGAACATAAAAGTCCAATTTAGGAGAAGAGCAACCATACAGGACTGGCAGGACTGGCAAGAAGGGAAATAGAAAGGCAGAGGACAGGCCCTGGCACTGAAGCAAAGAAACACCTCAGAGGACAAGATGCAGTCAGATTGGAATCCGATGACCGTGAGGGAGAGGGCTGAGCAGCAACAGAGATCTCCAAAGACAGGACTGAAAGTAACTTCTCCCAAGAGCTGCCTCAGAGCCTGAGTGNGTGTTGTGTGACTTTGGTCTCCAGATGGCTCTTACACCATAAAGATTTTTTTATCCATGTTTCTAATGAATGAACTATGAAAGATATAGGCATGTATAGAGTACACTTCTCCTTTGATGATATAGGTGTTTCTTATTCCACATTCGCCCTCATATCTGCTTTTTCTTATTTCATATGTTTTGGTCAGATGCATTTCATCTTCATTTATTTTTAGAATTTTGTGAATTCTCTTTTAATTTCTCCACTAACCCATTGGTTGTTCAAGGGCATCATATTATTTAATTTTCATATATTTGTATAATTTTCATTGTTGCTCCTATTAACTTCTAATTTTATTCTATATAATAAGAGAAGATGCATGATATGTTTTCAATCATTAAAAATAATTGTAAGTACCTATGTGCTCAGTCCCAAATTATACAAATGCATAGAGCAAATGTTATCTATTGGCAGATCTAAAGAGAGAAATAGGTGCTCATACAATATCAAGTGAAATTATCAATATTCATGTTGAGCAATACATCATTCAGCTATAAATCAGTAAAAAACATATGGGTGTTTANAGAANGCTTCGACCCATCTGTGGTTTCATAATGTATGTCCTCATCAGTGCCTGAGATGTTTCTCAAGATAGACCTGTGTTATGTCACTTAAATTTTTATAACCTTTTTGCTGAATTGAGCCCTCTGCCACTATTGAATGACATCCTTTGGCAAGATTTTAACCTGACATCTATTTTATCTGACAGAAGTTTCTCCTACTCACTTTAGGCTTCTATCCACTTGGAGTATCCTTGTCCTCCTCTTCACCTTCGATCTATATGCACCTATACCAGAGAGGTGAGTTTCTTGTAGACAGCACACAGTGGCTCTCATGTGCTTCATTTCAACACATTTTTCTAATGCATTTTCAGTTTATGGAATTAAATGTTTAAATTCATGGATATTATTAATAGGAATTTGGTCCCTTCANGTTATTAATTATTTCTGTTTGTTTTTGTAAGGTCTTTATTCAATTAAATCTCCCTTAGTGCCCATCTTTGTGATTTAGTGTTTTTGTTTGTTTATTTGGGGCTTTGGGGGTGGTGGTGATGATTGTTTCACTGGTTAATTGTCCTTCCCCACATGTGCAACCTACGTTTCCAGTAAGATTTACTATTTTTGATCCTTTCATGATGGTTGTTGTCATCCTTTCACTCCCTATTACAGCACATTCCTTTTGTTTTTGTTTTTGTTTGAGACAGGGTTTCTCTGTGTAGCCCTGGCTGTCCTGGAACTCACTCTGTAGACCAGGCTGGCCTCGAACTTGAACTCACAGAGATCCACCTGCCTCTGCCTCCCGAGTGCTGGGATTAAAATGTGTGCCACCATGCCCAGCCTCCAGCACATTCTTAAGAGTTCCTTGTAAGTCAGTCTAGCAGCAGTGAGACTTCGGCTTTGTTAATCTGGAAAAGGCATAACTTCTGCAGAATCATGTCACTAATTACAGCATTTGTGAGTATGCTGCTTTGCTTTCAAGAATTTGAATGCAATCATATCAGTACTTCTAACCTGTGAGGTTCTGCTGAGAAATCCCATGGTAGTCTGGTGAAGATCCCTTTGTATGGGAATTGATACTTTACTCTTGATGTTTTTAGACTCTTGAAAGTATAACTACCTTCTTTAATTGAGGNTATTTTCACTCCTCTGAGTCTTCATGGATCTGGTGTTCATATCTGTCCCAAGACTTGGGCATTTTTAGCTATTATTTTGTTTGAAATCTATTTGGTTTTTCAATCTTCTTTTCCTATTTTTTCCCTTTTAAAATGCCCATAATATAAAAANAAACAAACAAAACATTTACTGGTTCCCTACAAGTATCATAGAAATTTTTTATTCTTAGTTCCTTCTTCATTAATAAACTTCTGATTTGTTTCAAAAGTTGTCAGCTTAGAAACTCACCCTTAGACTTTGTTCAGTTTGTAGATAAGTCTTTCTGATGGATTTTTCTACTTCATCCATTGTACCCACAAGCTCTAATATTT
>LZPO01055895.1:0-23502 GCA_001675575.1 Neotoma lepida
CATCACTACTCCCAATCCTGGAACATTTTAACACCCTCAAGACAAACAAGGGCCATTGGAAATCAATGACCATCTGTGCCCCAACCCCTGACAACTATTCATCCACTTAATGTGACCCTGACATTCATCAGCATTTTAGCACTGGAGCTTCATTTCTTATTGTCAAGGTATATAGTTCTGTTCTATTGTATGAAAGCACAGAACACAAACATCCACATGGTCTCTGTTGGCTGCACAGATCATGGAAATCACTATGGCCTCTGTGGGGAGCAGAGGCAACATGGACCATGTACATCAATATGGTCCCCAGTGACATCACATACCAAAAGCATCAACATGGCCTGTTATAGCAGTACAGACCCTCACTCCCTTCTGTGTCACCTGTACCCTGACTGGCACATAGCAGGTGTTTGATAAAAGCCCACTGAATGAAAAAAATATGATGGCTCAAAAGTCATTTATTGAAATAATATGTGTGTAAGGGTATGATTTGGGGAATCGCAAGCATCTGGAGTCAGATCAATATATTAATCTTTGGTATGAATAACTAATGTTTCCAAAGCCAACAGATTGCTTCCTTCAACATTTCTAACTTTGAGAGCCCCCCTGAAGCATCCATTTTGTGCCAAAGCCTTTGGCTTCCCAGTTTCTGATCCTTCTAGTGGAAACCATGTTGTTTCCAAAACANTCAGAACAAGAGATGCACTTGGTTGCCTTCACAGCCTTAATAACCACAGTCTTGGTGATAAAGAGACCTGTAGTCTCATATTCTACTAACAGGAGGAAAAAAATAGACCTTAAAGAAATCAATTGATTGATTTTTCCTGTCCATTAAAAAAATTAAATCCTAACTTATCTGAAATTGAGTTTTCTGGTATCAACCTTGCCTTAGGTAAATGAATAGAATAAAATCTAAAATTGAATTATTCATTCAAGAAGTCCTCAATACTTGAGTAAGTCCTAAAGGGAATTTAAAAATAAGCACAACTCATTTCTTAGCCTGAAGTAACATAAATGAGATCAGAGAAATAAAACAATTAAATGACACATTGCACAAGGGGGTGTGTTCCAATGCTGAAGAAGGTACATACAATCCCTGGAAGGATTTGTCCAGCCCAGATGTGAAAATATAAAGCCAGTCACCTACAGACTCCACACTGCCTAGGGCCCTTGTAGTACGCCAGAGAGTTTTCTAGAATGGTGTGGTATTTGTCAATTAGAGGTTTCAGTGTCAGGGAGATATACTCTTATCTGTTCCCATCCATCTCTCCTTTAGAGGCCAGGCTGACTGGTAACTGACTGATAACTCAGGTCCTGGTTAGGATTCAGCATAGCACTAGATACTAGATGATAGTAATCAGTGCTGTGTGCCCCACTGAGCTCCTTACCTGCCTGCCTTTTGCTTTTTGCTTTCAGAATTTAATAATGTCACTCAAAGGATATACTCAGATATTTTAGTAAAATGACACCTCACATGAAGAAATGTCATACTTACTATAGATAGTCACCTAAATAAGTGTTGCTCTCTATACCTTGCAAAGACTCTCAGTGTCGACAGAACCAGAGTTTGCTGGATGGTATGGGCACTAACATCTAGAATTCCCAGGTCTCAATTCATTCAAACTTGTTCTCTGCTTCCCACCAATTGAGGCACAAATTTCCAATGATGAATGTATGAAGCATATGCTTAGATTAGAAGTAGGTCCTAGAAGGTCTCTACCCTTCGTGTTATGGTGTTTAGATCCTTTCATATTGTTGCTGGGGGAAAGGTACAGAGGCCACTGAGTAGGAAATTCACAAAAAGAAATCTCAGATTATTTTAGAGCCACCTCCTTCTGACTTAACACCATGCAACTAAGGCCAGAGAAAGAAGCTTCCCACTCTACAGGCGGGCACAGATTGCTGCCAGACCAGACACCAAACATTTGAACTTTTCTTTAAAATAAGAAATCAATTTCTCCTACAGATTGCAAATAACCTGTGATCAGGAATCTGGATGCCAGCCAAGCTTGAGGGAAGAGAGTTTCACAGGCTCAGCACTTCTAATATAGACCTCCCCTTTGTCTCTTAGCTCTTCAAGTAGCAACAGTACCCTTTCCTCCCTGAATGGTCCTATACAGGAACCACAAGGCTTTTACAAAGGACTGCGATAACTGCTCTGCTTTCAAGGACTTATTACCTAAAAAGCTACTCTTGATGCTCCATCTTTCCCTAATTCAACTGTCTTTATCCAGTTTTGTGTTTACAGTTAAGCTACTCAAAATAATCTGACAGCAAAAATGAACATCCCAGTTGCAATAATGTTTCCATCCTTCAAGCAATACTCACAACTTTGCTGACAAAAGTAAAGGTCTCTATTCTGCATTGAGACAACATAAATAGCTCTGTAAGTTAACAACNTTCTGTTTACTATACTATGTATCATTTCTGAAGATGCTTTTCATCCTTTTAAAAATTCACATAAACTCAAATGCAGTTAAAGATGAATGGCTGGATAGCATCATTTCTGTGGCATTACAACCCAGTGTGGGCACCAAATAATTGGGAAGCAGGCAAATTTCTAAGAAGTTCTGAAACTGCTTTTGTTTCGGAGAAGAGGGATAAACAGGGAAATAGCCATGGGGAAATATATAATAAATAAAGTCATTTTCTTAAATGTGAAAAACTCATTTGGTAAAACTGCAATATTTTGCTTTGGGAACTCCAAAGAGAATTATATTATAAGAATACATAATTGCATATGAAAATAATAATCTACCAAGAAGGAAAGTTATTAGGTTAATATTCCAACTATCAGAGTCACTAATGTGGCTTACTAAAGAAAGCCCATAAAGAGACATTTNGTTTCTATTCAAGTTCCATTCACTTTCCACTTCCTCTGGTTTTTATAGTCATTCATGGGAAACTCCAATTTATGTTAAATAAATAAGCACAAGCATTGGATTTATTCCCTAAACACTTTCACATACTAGCCAGAAACACATTTGGATAAACATCTATATATGCTCCACAAATTAGTGGCCCTTGATATATTATTTGAAAGCTTAAATCAACAAGTCAGCAAATTATTTTAAATTGCTTATCAAGATTAGAACATGGGATCAAATGATCTTGAAATAGAGTTCACTTACTAAGATGATTATAGTATAGAGAAATGTTTCCTTTATAATTCATGTCATAAATGTAAATATTTGCATAATATGCTATATTAGTAAAATATGTCAGTATCTTTTGTGTTTCCTTGTCAGTTCTTATTTTTATCCTACATCTAAAAATAGGCACATTATATACAATAGCATTTTGATTAATTCTTAATGTATCTCAAAATTTATGTGCCTAATTATGTTTTCCCTATAACATAAGACAATCTCTATCTTTTCATAATCAAGGTAAATATTTTTGANTAAGAAAATGTTCATGTAATGCTAGAAAAAATACCCTACAGATAATGCTATGGTTCAGGGTTGTGTGTGAATGTGTATGCATGTGAGTGAGATTGGAAGTTAATGTCAAGCATCTTCCTCAACTGGTCTCTCCATTTATTGAGAAAGCTTCTTTCAATCAACCTAGAGCTCATTGATCCTGCTAGCCTTGCTGGCCCACAAGCCCCAGGAGCCATTCTGTCTCTTTGTCCCCAGTGCTGGGACCACAGGTGCATATGGCCATGCCCAGTTTTTCAGGTGGGTGCTAGGGATCTCAACTCAGATCCAACTGAGCCATTTCCTCAGCCCCTTCAGTTCAGATGTTAAGACTAGGCAAAACAAACCTCAGATGCTGAGAAATTCTTAGTCTGACAAAGTTCCAGCTAAAGATATCAACAGACATCTATCAGATCTCTTTATTTTGCAAGTTTTATTAACTTAAACTTGCAGTATCCTAAATTACATTAACAGATTCTAAAATGAGGTGGAGTTACATTATATTTTTAGCATCCTTAAAGAAACTGGATGGCATGTCTTAAGATTTCTATGCTAAGTCATACTTGGTGTGCACTTTAACACTTTGGGTACAATGTGCTCTATACTACAGATGATCCAAAGATAAATAAGATACATGTTTTCATAGACAGGCTAGAAATTGCTTTAGTGTTTGAATGACATGACAATAAGTACATTGGAACAATAATTCTTGATTCTCATGAAATAATTTTAATCAAACACCTCAAAGCACTTCTGGAATGTCCTACCTACTGCATATGCCTTGCATTAATAGTGCAAATTTACACACCCACCTGAAGCATGTAAAATGCATTCATTCACTTGATCATATAACAGCTCCATAATGTTGTCCTGACTGACACCCTTGGGCCAACACTGTGCACAACCCTGTAGAAATGTGGACTCTATTGGCTTGATAATAGCCAGTCCACATTCGGATGAGACTCTAGGTATGTTAGGATAAGGAACAGACTAAGGGAAATTAAGAATTTTTACCAACACAAATCATGTAGAAACAGAAGAACTTCTACTTAAATCTTAGTACCTTGACTCTGTGCATGTTCTATGGGCACTATGCATAAATAAGCAGGTATGCACAGCCCTGTTGAATTATACATAGGTTGATATAAGGACCTCTTTCCTCCTGAAGGCCTGGTACTTGAATCAAAGGAATTTTGTCCTGAGTCACTCCTAGAAATTTTTAGAGCATGATCCCTGGTTCTTTCTCTATACGGAGGGACAGTAAGAGAAAACATGATGCCAGAAGCCTCCATTTTTGAGAGAAGCTATAAGCCAAACTTGATGATGGCAGTGATCAAAGGACTTACCATGCTCTGTGTATCTGGGCTCCTGTGATGCCATAGCAAACTCTCCTGAGAGCCAAGCCATATCTGCCAGCTATAGTTCAGCCACCAATCCCCACCTCACTATGCTGTGGACCTTAGTTTTCTCTTTGGCTCAAAAAGACTTTAGGAACTTTAAAAAGAGCTTCCTGCCACTTTTTTTTCCCCATAAAATATGACTTAGCCATTATCTTTCCAACCTTCCTAAAATAACCAACAAGTTAACAATGAGTTTTGTAAGATGAATTGCTAAAGGTCTTATTAATAAAAAATACAGAGCCAGATATTGGGGTAAATTCTGAAAGATCAGAGAGACAGAACAAATCACAGCCAACATCATCTCGACAACTCCTCAGCTGATCTTGTTTCCTTAGCCTGTAGGCTTCTGAGTCACCCGAATGAATGTCAACTGAACTGCTTAAAAGCCTAAAAGCAGCCGGGTGGTGGTGGCAGACGCCTTTAATCCCAGCACTTGGGAGACAGAGGCAGGCGGATCTCTGTGAGTTCGAAGCCAGCCGGGGCTACCAAGTGAGTTCCAGAGAGAAACCCTGTCTTGAAAAACCAAAAGCTTAAAAGCCTCTAGTTCCTGTTCCTCATGCCTTATATACTTTTCTGCTTCCTGTCATCACTTCCTGGGATTAAAGGCATGTGTCTTTCCCAAGCTTGACAAGAGATTGACATGAGATCTCAAGTCCTGGGATTAAAGGTGTGTGCCACCATGTCTGGCTCTATTTCCAGTGTGGCCTTGAAATGGATCTCTGCCTCTGGAGTGATAGGATTAAAGGTGTGTGTGCCACCATGTTTTGGCCTGTATGTCTATCTAGGGGCTGTTCTATTCTGACCCCAGATAAGTTTATTAGGGTGCACAATATATTGGGGGACACAATATCACCACAGAGTTTCTTTAAACTAAATAGAATACAAATGAAGATGTATCTTCATCAGGATGCAGATGGTTTGCACAGTAACTTGGAAGAGCAGCAACAGCATCAAGTCCCAACTTTAACCAGAGCCATAGTAAATGTACTGTTCTTTGAGGGTCATGAGTCCTTCACCCAGAACAATGCGTCTGGGTCTGAGCACAACTAGTATTCATAGAGTACTATCTAAAACTCATCGTATACAATCTAGAGTAATGGTTTCAAGATTGAGCCTTAGGGAGCTATGGCTATGTTTTCATTCATGAAGCAAGAGTTTTGTGAGATGGCAGTATCAGAAACTGCACAAAGTTCAATAGAAAAAATGAAGACCATCTACTGTGCAGGTAGATAGGAATGTTCATATGCTTCTGTATGACAGGCTGATACACATTTTCTCTGGCCAAAGCTACAGGAAGCCACAGATAAGAGGGGTAGTAAAGACNATTTCTCCCTTAGTGCAAAACTTCTCTTGATAGCAGTAAGACATTAATATCTCTTTCCCTGCTTTTGCATTTTATAGAATCATGATGTGTCAATCATTAAAGAAATGACAGCATAGAACATACTTCAGTGCCCTGGAATTCTGCATTTTACCATCATTGTTTCTGGGTTTTTCCTTAAACACATATCAATAGGACAAATCTGTGATATCTTACTGTATCTCTCCCTTTTCCTGTTAGGTTTTCTCTAAATGAAGTGTTCAAAATATGCATATTAAAACTTTCACCATTTATAAATGCATAAATAGTCTCATTTGCATCTTTTCATCATAATATAAATGCTATGATACTATATCTATAACCCCTGGACTCACTTTTTAAAATTTAGCATTATCTTATGCTGATATATAACCCTAGTTCACTCATTTTTACTGTTTTCTAATATTCCACTGTATAGATCTGATCTGGCTTATATACCACTCTCCTGTGATAATGATTCTGATTTTCACCAACAACGGTGTGATAAATATTCACATACAAGTCTCTTTAGACACTATGAAAGGGTTTTTCAGGATGTACTTGCTTGCATGTCTAGTTCTCTAAACTAAGTGGCAGCAACTCATCCTTGCTGTGGTACTTAGAGATTCTGCTTCACCCTGTCAAGTTTAAAAAGTTTTCTAAAGACTTAAAATTATCTTGATTTATTATCTCCAAACAGGACTGGAGAAAAAATGTCAATGTAATAATGCCTAATGATACTCTGCTATACTCATAGATTAGTGCCTAGCCCAGTTGTCATCAGAGAGGTTTCATCCTGTAACTTATGGAAACAGATGCAGAGACCTATAGCCAAACATTAGACCTAGCTCTGGGAATCCTGATGAAGAGAGAGAGCAATGATTGTAGGAACCAGATATGTCAAGGAATTACAAGATTTATCAGAATCAACTAACCTGGGCTAATAGGAGCTCACAGAGTCAGAACCAACAACCAGTGAGCCTGCATGGAACTGACCTAGGTCTTCTACATATATGTGAGAGCTGTGTAGCTTGGTCTACTTTGGGGACTCATAACAGTGGGAACAGGGGCTATTCCTAATGCTTTGGCTGTCTTTTGGAAACCCATTCCTCATACTGGGTAGCCTTGCTCAACCTTAAAAGTGGAGATGCTTAGTCCTACTGAAACTTTATACACCATGCAGACCTGCTCCTTTCTGAACAGAAATGGATTGGGGCAGGTAGGGGGAGGTAGGGGGAGGAAGTGGAAGGAGATGAGGGAGGCTAAATTGTGGTTTGGATGTAAAATAAATAAATAAACAAACAAATAAATAAATAAGTAAATAAATTTAATTAATTTAAAAAGTTCCACAATTTCAAAAGTCTTTATAAATTCAAACACTTTAAAATTCAGTCTCTTTTTTTAAAAAAAATCCAGTCTTTTTAAAAATGTATAGTTTCTTTAAAAATTCAGTCTCTCAACTGTGGACTCCTGTAAAATCAAAGTAAGTAAGTACTTTCTTACTTCAACATGAAGAACCAGGGCACAATCACAATCTGAACAAATCCAAGCCAAACTCCAAGAGTATAAATAAATCAACATCCAACTATTTGGGATTCACTCATGATCTATGCTCCTCCAAGGGGTCTGGGTCATTTCTCCAGTTCTGTCCCCTGGAGCACACACAGCTTGTCTTCTAGGCTCTAGCTGGCTCCACTCCACTGCTGCTGCTGTTCTTGGTGGTCATCCCATAGTACTGATATCGACAAAATGCTGGGGGCTTCTGCTGCAACTGGGCTGCACTTTCACCAATAGCCTCTCATAGGCTATCTTCATGGTGCCAAGCCTCAACTTCTCTGCATGACCCCGGCTATCTTCATGGTGCCAAGCCTCAACTTCTCTGCATGACCCCGTCAATCCTAGGCCTTCAACTGCTGCTGAGGCTGCACCTTCACCAATGGCGTCTCCTGGACTCTCACAGTGCCAAGTCTCAGCTGCTCTCCATAATCCCTTCATGCATTCAAAACCAGTACCACCTGGGTGACTCTTACACTACCAAGTCCAGCTGTCAGTGCAAGGAACAACCTTGGCCACATCTGGAACACAGCTTCTGTGTGCTGATTTTCAGGAAAGACTTCCCGAAGATTTTACTTCAGTGATGCTGGTCTCTTCTTAATTACTACTAATTTCTCAGCTCCAGTTGACCATAATTGGGTATCCCAGCAAATCAAAGGTTTCACTTTAGTAGTTCTGGTATCTTGTTAATACAGCTGATTCTTCAGCCTTTGGTAACCGGAACTGCAGAATCTTAATTCAAAATAACAAACAGCCCTGACAGAGTCTTAAACTTTCCACTGAAACTTCACAAGCCAGGCCTCCATCTTCCTCATTGCTCTGGACATTCTTCATCCAAGCTCCTATAGAAGAGCTCATGAAGCATTGAACTTTTCTTGGTTTTTCTTGCACAAAGTTCCAAAGTCCTTCCACAATCCTTCCCAAAACAACATGGTCATGTCTGTTACAGCAATACTCAATATAGCAATCCTGGTACCAACTTGTCTTAGTCAGGGTTTCTACTGCTTCAATGAAACATCATGACCAAAAAAGCAAGTTGGAAAGGAAATGGTTTATTTGGATTACACTGTTCATCACTGGAGGAAGTCAGGACAGGAACTCAAACAAGGCAGGAACCTGGAGGCAGGAGCTGATGCACAGGCCATAGAGGCATGCTGCTGTTTACTTGCTTGTTCATCGTGGTATGCTCAGCCTGCTTTTTTATAGAACCCAGGACCAACTGACAGGGGTGGTCCCACCAACAATGGGTTGAGCCCTCCCCCATCAATCACTAATTAAGAAAATACCCTACAGGCCTACCTATATATAGCTCTACATTATGGAGGCATTTTTCTCAGTTGAGGCTTCCTCCTCTCCAGTGACTACACCTTGTGTCAAGTTGACATAAAACTATCCAACACAGTTCCAAACCCAGACTTCAGTATCTTGGTTAAAAGGACTCTAGGGGGCAATCACAGGAACCTCTATAGTTACCCAGTTGCCAGATCCAGAACCAAGACCCATCTATACTGTCACATGCATCTCCAGTATTGACTTTTTTTTNAAAAGATTTATTTGTTATGTATACAGAAGAGGGTACCAGATCTCATTACAGATGGTTGTGAGCCACCATGTGGTTGCTGGGAATTGAACTCAGATCATGTGATCATGTGGTTGCTGGGAATTTAACTCAGGACCTCTGGAAGAACAGTCAGTGCTCTTAACCTCTGAGCCACCTCTCCAGCCTGACTATTGACTTTTCACTGCCACCAACTCCGTGTGGTGTGGACATGAGGAGAGTGTTGTCACTATGCAGATAAACCCAGGACATTCCAATAAGAGACCAGATAGATGCACATGGATGGAACTAAGGAGATAACTCTTGAGTTCCAGATGTAAATGGGACAGTTTCTGAATGAAATAACCTTCAGTGGGAGAGTCTGGCTCTGATTCTAACTGTAATGAAACTAAACTTGAAGACTTATAATGAAAGGCAGTGAGTGTGACAGCATGGATTGTACACAGTTTAGCAACATCACACAGAAAGAAAAGACTAGAAACCATATCGGGAGGCAACAGCTGAGAGCTCAGAAGTGAACTGCTCTGAGCCAAGCATTTTACACATTCTCTCATTTTCTATGATCACAATAAGGTAGACACAGCTGTCCCCATTTTTCAGAACACAAAACAGAGTTCTGAAGTTAAAGGAGCTGATAGCACATTGTCAGTGATTGGATTTGGATTCAAGCTCAAGTTCTGAATAATTAACTTCAATCTCATTAAAGTTCACACTATGTTATAAATGAATGGGAACAAACACATAGAAGAAAATAAAATATGTATGTACAACAGGGCCAGCTGGACATCAGGATTTCATGTTATCTTACTTTCCTAGTGATATTTTATTTTTCAAAGTTTTACATTTGAAGTTAAATATTATTTTTATAACCAAGAAACACTATTTGTAAAGATTGTATGGAGTTTACACATCTTATAAGGATGCCACCAGCCACTTTTTGTTCAGACCAGACATAGTTACAAATAGGTGTGTANTAAATGTTTTTAAGGATAAAAATACAGTCACACTTCAGCCTGAGGACGAATGTCCTGTTCTAAGAATGTCTTAGAAAACAAAGCACTGAATGTGTTGCAATAATTTCACTCAAATTAAGCACAAAAAAATGTACTTGAAATGTAAGGTTCAAAAGCAGGATCATGTAGCAGGCTAGATCTTTATAAAAACATAAATAATTTGTTCTATAATTAAAAGCCCTATTAGCTTTAAAGTCATTTGGACCATAACCTGATAGCCTAACAGGCAGACAGATGATTTGTGAAAGGGGCAATGTAAAGGAGAGGGTCCATTAGTGGGCAATGATGTCAACACCTTCNCATGAAGGTAAGACTAGAAACTACTTAACTTATGTCTATGTGAGCAACAAAATATGAACTGTTATTTGATTTGTTAGAATATTTTTCCTTTTTTTAATTAAAAAGATTTTCCACTCATTTTACATACCAACCTCAGATCCCCCTCTCCTCCCTCCTGCCACCATGCCAGCTCCCCCTCAACCCACTCCTCATTCCCACCTCCTCCCAGACAAGGTCTCCCATGGAGAGTCCCTGGAGCCTGGCACACTCAGTTGAGGCAGGTCTAAGACCCTCCTCCCTGTGCCAGGTGTCCCACCATAGGCACTGGGCTCCAAAACGTCAGCCCCTGCATGAGGGACAGATCCTGATCCCACTGCCTAGAGGCCCCCAAACAGTTCAAGCTAAACAACTGTCTCAAGCTTGCAGAGGGCCCAGTCCAGCACCATGGGGGGCTCCACAGTTATTGGTCCACAGTTCATGCATTTCCACCAGCTTGGCTGGCTTCATGATCTCAATGTCCCTTGTTCATAGAACCTNTCCTCTCTCCCATGGACTCCTGGAGCTCTGCCTGACACTCAGCTGTGAATCTCTGATCTGTTTCCATCTGTCTCTGGATGAGGGCTCATGGGGTCTCCTCAGCTATGGGTCCATAGATCATGGTCTCCACTAGTTTGGCTGGCCATCTCTGTACACCTTCTCATCATGATCTCATTGTCCCTTGCTCATAGACAGCCCCCTGTCTCCCATCGATTGGGCTCCTGGAGCTTAGCTTGGTGCCCAGCCATGGATCTCCACATCTGCCTCCATCAGGCACTGGATGAGGGCTCTATGATGACAGTTAGGGTATTCATCCATGTGATCACTTGGTCAGTTCAGGCACCCTCTTGATTATTTCCAGTTGTCTAAGGTGGGGTCATCCAATGAGCCATAGAGCTAAACAGGGAATTCTCAACAAAAGAATCTCAGATGGCTGAGAGACATTTGAGGAATTGCTCAACGTCCTTAGTCATTAGGGAAATGCAAATCAAAATGACTCTGAGATACCATCTTACACCTGTCAGAATGGCTAAGATCAAAAACACTAAGGACAACTTATGTTGGAGAGGATGTGGAGCAGGGGGAACACTCTTCCACTGTTGGTGGGAGTGCAAACTTATACAACCACTTTGGAAATCAATATGGCGGTTTCATAGAAAACTGGGAATCAATCTTCCTCAAGATCCAGCTATACCACTCTTGGGCATATACTCAAGGAATGCTCAATAATACCACAGGGACACATGCTCATAGCAGCATTATTCGTAATAGCCAGAACCTGGAAACAACCTAGATGCCCCTCAACTTGAAGAATGGATCAAGAAAATGTGGTACATATACACAATGGGGTACTATTCAGCAGAGAAAAACAATGACCTTATGAAATTTGCAGGTAAATGGATGGAACTAGGGAATATCATGCTGAGTGAGGTAACCCAGACCTAGAAGGTCAAACATGGTATGTACTCACTCATAGGTGGATACTAGATGTGAAGCATGGGATAACCAGACTGCAACCCACAGCTCCAGCGAGGAACTTAGGAGGGACTTATGGATCGCCCAGCGAGGGAGAAATGGATGAGATCTACATGGGCTGACTAGGAGTGAGAGAGAGAAAATGGAAGGCGAGGGACGGAGGATGAGAGTGTAGGGGATCGGTAGGTTCGAGCTGAATCAAGGACAGAGTGGGAGAGCAAGGAAGGAGATAACATGATAAATGAAAAAATCATGGGAATAGGAATAGGGAGAAACAGAGTGCTAGGAAAGTTCCTTGGAATCCACAAGGATTTGTTAGATTTTTAAAAATTTACTGAAATTCTAAAAATTAGATTTTTAGACATTTACTGAAAAACAAAATTTGCAGGAAATTAGAATCATTAATAGTAAACTACATAGAAACAAGATATTCAGAGAATTTTTGTAATGATCTTGGTCAGATTATTAAAGCTTAAAACTCAAAACTCTTAGTTCCTAGTTCTCTATGCTTTTATTAAAATTTCTGGATTAAATTACCATATAATATTGCTATTGTCATTCCATGCTTTAAAAATAGTTTCTAGAAATATATGTGATGGCCTTAGTAGTTTTATAGTCTACTTTTNTACCTTTTGGGCTTGTCACTATCCACTCATCTCTCCTCAATATAAACCTGCTTGTCAGTCATTAGGCAAGCACATCTTGCATGCTCACACTCATTTGTCTTTGGTGTTCTTGTTTCCTATTTAACAAACAAACCAGCAGCAACAACAAATTTTTTTCTATGTGAATCCTTCTTCCTTTATTGCCATGTCTCTGAAAGCTTATGTGATTACCAGGCAGAAGTACTTCACTTCTCCTTGTTCCCATCTTACTTACCTGTGCTCCTCATCTGACGCTCTGTGTAGCCACCATCTGACCCTGTCCTGGGAACACAATAATGCTAATGCCGTAGCACACTACTGAACCCCTGTCACTTGACTGTTGCTGTCTTCAGGAATGGAGAGACAGAACTTGGACAGCCCTTACTGTGGTGATATTTTATTTGTCTTCCCTAATAAAATTTATCTGAAGCGGAGGAAAAGCGAGCNTTCCGGTCTAACCTGGCTTTTTATACTTGTCCATCTGTTAACTAATTTCCCATCCTCCCAAGCTACATCACTTCCTGTCTTGTCTGCATGGATCTTCAGAACTCTAAGGTTGATGCTGGGATTAAAGGNNTGTGCCACCACCTCCTACNGCTAGTTCCCCATGTGACCTTGGAGTCACAGAGAACCAAATGGATTAAGGGCGTGTGCTAACTTGCATGGCTATTGTTTTTCTATTAGTGGCTGGCAGGCCCATTTTTCCTCTGACCCTCAGATAAATTTTATTAGGGAAGACAAATAAAATATCACCACACCTTACAGTCACCAAGCTCAGTACATTTGTTTGACAGACCAGGTGGAAGACACTGATAAATCTGTAGAATTAAACTGAAGGAAATAAGACACTCGCAGCAGGTAGAATCTGTGTGGTTCATTGTTGACAAGTTTTGACATTTGGTGGCACTGTATAAGAAGATATGAGTGCCCTCTATGAAATTAACCTGAGCATGCTAGGGTGTCTAAACACATAGTCATTACCTACCGTCTCCAGCCAGGTTCTTTCCCAGTCTTCTACTTTCTATAGTATCACTTCATTTTTCTACTAAATCAAACTTAAAAAACTTTATAATCTGCAATTCTCTCAATTTCACCTCATATCCAGAAGATATTCATTATTATTTTAACTTATTTGCTCCTCCATTTCTGAGGCCAAATCCAAACCATTGGCCCCTTAAAATCTGGATGCTCTCAGGTCTTTCTCTTTTCCCACACATTTATCATAAAGCAAAGGAGATGCTTTCTGGAAATGACTTTATTGGTAAATGTGTAGTAAATCCCCAACTGTAACCCATCTGACCCTGTCTTAAGTTTCTCATCCTATTCATATATTGCCTTCCTTCCACTTGCCATCCATGCCATTACTCTATACAGTTCAAAAAAGACCTATTACTTTGTCACCTATCTAGCAATTGAAATGTTTGAGAATTTTTATCNTTTCAACTTGACTGGGCCACAGAATGCCCAGAGAGCAGATTAAAGACTACTTCTGTGTGTGTTAGTGAAGATATTCCCAGAAAATATTAGCATTTAAACTGGTAGACTGGGTAAAGCAGATGACTCTACAATTTGGACTAGCATCATGCAACAACTGAGGGCCTGAATAGATAAAAGGGCAGAGGAATGTTGAATCAACACTGAATGATTCAGATGAGACATCAATCTTTCTTATTTTCAGCATTCCTGGTTCCCAGGCAATTTAACCCAAAAATGGAATCTATACAATCAGCTCTTCAGCTCCCAGGTCTCAGACAAACCACCAGGTTTCTTGGGTCAGAGGACAGCTCTGTAATTTTATTTTCTCCTGATATCTTGTGGCATCCAGGGATGGAACAAAGATCTTTGGGCTGTTCCCAGGGGCCTCTACCTATTGAGCTGTCTCACTGGCCATGAATATAACTTCTTGATTCTGATGTAATCAAATTCAGTAGTGATTTTGTCTCGTTGCTTTGGCTTCCTGAGCCATGTTAGTATGAACGTGCAGAGAATATGCAAAACTACTTCATGTTCCTGTAAAAGGAATGCAGAAAGTTCAGCATACAATCTAGCCATTGCTTTCCAGACTTTCTGACCCATGCTTCTTAACTTTCCCAGAAGAACAGATTGTGGTATCCTATTCTTACAGAAACAATCAGGACTAAATGGGTATACCTGAAAGATATGAGAAGAAACAGACAAGAGTAGATAAAGAAAGAAAACCCTTAGGAAGGCATGGTCACAGTGAAAAGTCTGTCTCAGATTAGCACTGGTACTTGGCAAGATGGTATTATCTGAATGTGGCCTAACATCTACCCAAAGACAATGTGAGTAAATCTACATAATACCCAGTCAAATTTGCAAACTCTGACACTTTTCACTCTGATCTACCAGCTGATTTCATAACTCCAAATTCAAAGCACCCATAGATGCACTCTCCAGAGCACCGCTACTCAGTGTGACTAGATATCAGACATTATGCTCCTCCACCAGCTGAGACAATGCTATTTCTATGATGAAATCAAGAAGGAAGAAAAGCACAGGTGCAAATAACTAATTATCTGATGGTGGGATCATGTTAGTAAACTAGTTATTGCTTCAGCAACAAATAAGAACTGCTGGATGTAGAATGCCTCTACTGTGGAACAATCTTTGCACACTGTAAATATGTGCTGTTCTCATTGTTAATAAAAAGCTGATTGGCTGATAGCTAGGCATGGTTTTGGGGGCAGAGAGAATGCTGGAAAGAAGGGTGGAGTCAGAGGAATCACCAGTGAGACATGGAGAGGAAACAGGAGGTGTAACTTGAAAGAAGGTACCGCCACATGGCAAAGGGTAGATAAAAAATATGCATTGATTTCAAATGTAAGAGTTAGCTAGTAACAAGCTTAAGCTATTGGCCAATCATTTATAATTACTTAATTAAGTAATATAATTACTTAATTTATAATTAAGTCTCTGTATCAGTTATTTGGGAACTGGCAGATGGGACAGAAAAGTCTGCCTGTAAATGGCACCCAAATGTCTGGCACCTACATCAACATAAAACCTGAGAAAGCTTAAGAAGGGTTCTAAAATCACAAAAACAGAGCCAAATATAGCTTCGTAGTCTTGTGTCTCTCATGCTGGCTGCAGTACTGAGATGGGTCTCCCAGCAGTTGCCTGTGGGAAGAGCCAGCCATATTCCACCATCCATTACTGCTGTGTATTAAGCTAAACTACTCTGGTGGCAGCTGACATAACAGTTTAAGGTTCATCTCATGTGATAAAAAAATATACAGATGCTCAGTAAAGACAGAACCAGAGGAAAAATATTTTAAATGGGTACAGTGTGTTTATAAAATGTACAAAGGCTTGGGAGAGAAAAGAAAAGAAAAGAAAAGAAAAAAGAAAAGAAAAGAAAAGAAAAGAAAAGAAAAGAAAAGAAAAGAAAAGAAAAGAAAAGGAGTACAAAAAGTCATATATATGTACATATATAGTTTTAAAATAATAAAGTAAATTCCTTAAAAAAAGAATAAAGTAATATAAAAGAAAAACAGCCACATAAAGATGGAAAACTCACAGAGAGTCTGGATCCTGTATGTTATTGTGTTGTCTTTAAATTTTTTGGCTGCTAAGAGATACTGGATTATGAAAACTGCTGGATTAAACCAACCTATATATTTTTTTTTAAATGTCTTGACTTCAAAATGGAAGTCAAAAAATATGTTGCTTTGGGGAAGAGGTTATGCTTTTATTTCTAAGGAGATGAGAGGCTGTGGATTTGTTCCAGGTTGATATGGATCAGATTTGATCAGGGAAGATCCCCTGAAAACCTTAACTACAAACATTAAAAAATAAACCTAGAAGAACTACAATATATATATTTTACCTGCTCAAACACATAACAAAAAAATAATCTTTGGCTGANGTGTGTACAATGGGGAGTCTATACTTGTATTAATAGATATGTATGTTACCTTTAAAAGCTTATGTATTTTCAGAGCAAAGGGACCAGACACCAATAAAATGGATAGCCCAGCTTATCTAGCATCAAGAACAGCTTGATCTAGTATCAAGAACAGCTTCAAGGCTGCTGGCTGAGTTGACTCAGCTTCACAGAATCCTCCAGCCACAACTTAACAATTATCCTGATTTTCTAAAGTTTCCCCCAAAGATACTAGAACCCACAGACAACATGAAGCAGTCTAGAAAAAGCAACACCCACATTCCCAAAAAATGGATTATGGATGTTTGTTATCATTTAAGGGGGGTTGGTTACAAGTTGTTATTGGTCATAGTCAGAAAAAAAAAACTAAAGAGTTAAATTCAAAGATCTCTTTCAAAAAGAAAAAAGGAGAATAGAATATAGAAATAATAGAATAAAATGGTAGATTATTGGATCTACTTTAAAGCAAAAAACAACTATTAATCTCAAAATATTTTACATTGGTATGGATTTTGGTTTATGATACAAATTTAAAGTTAGTTTTGCTATACTGTATTATGTTTCTACTCTTGTTTAGGATATTGTGTTAATGTAGCTCATTTTAAAATGTAATATATAATTAAGAAATACTAATTAATAGTTCATCATCTATAATAGTCAAACTTATAGTCATGTTAGATATGTTTTTAAGGTCATACTCAGATTTATTTAGATAGATGGTCTTCAAACACTTCAAAGACCTATAGAATGCGACATTTAATATCTTTAATAACCTAAGGCTTTTCNTGAAAGTGAGACATGTCTTCTCCTGACAGCACCAATTTACTTCAAAAGAGGATAATGGGCATCGAAGAAATTCTGTGTGGAATTTGTTTTCTTTATGGCAAAAGCTAGTCATTTGAGCAAAGAAATTGACCTTGCCTCAATTGCTGAAAGTATACTGTCCAAAATGGACCAGCAGGATGCAAAAAAAGTGACTGCCAAACTTTGCCAAGACAAGGTAGAACAGTTCTTCTAAATTCCCTGCTTCTCAGAAATGCTTGTCAGATATACTAGGCCTGTAGGCCAAAGTTGGATGCCTCAACATTACAGAAAAACTTCAGGTGACTGTCCAAGCAGCCAGATGTCCCTGTTTTTAGGTAACATTACATCCTTCTGGGGTCTTTGAGGGAGTTAAAGACTAAATCATTAACTTATAGTTTTCCTTAGTTATAATAAAAAGTAAATTAGATATAAAACTTTAGACTTACAAAGATGAGATAGATAAAATATTTTCTCTAATTTTGCCAAATACAAATGAACTAGATACTGTAACTGTAATTCTTGCTTGATAACTGTTTTTCTTGTATATAATTTTACTATGTTAAAGTTAAAACCTTGCTTTTTAATTAGACAAAAAGGGGGAAATGCTATGGAACTATGTTTGTACAATCTGTTGCCCTCATTGTTAATATAAAGCTGATTGGATGATAGCTAGGCAGAATTTTGGGGGCAGAGAGAATGCTGGGAAGAAGGGTGGAGTCAGAGGAGTCATCAGTGAGACATGGAAAGGAAATAGGAGATGCAAGATGGAGGAAGGTACCAAGCCTGAGTTATCAGCCAAGCATTTATAATTAATAATAAATCTATGAGTGGGTATTTGGGAGCGGCTGCTGGGACACCGAGAAACTCTGCCTACATGCCTCTGTGGTAGATGCATTAGGAATATGCAAATGGCTATTTTAAAATTTTGTGAGACAAATTCAGAGAGTATGAGTAAGATTAAGCGGCTGCTTTCCAAACCTCCTGATCTGCTGCTTCTGTTTCCAGAAAAAGTAGACTGTAGTGAACACTGTAATTGTGACTTGGCTGGTGCTCATTGATCTCCCTCTTCTGTGCCACTGCTGCTCAGCTACAAATAAAACCTTATCAGTATTTGGATACAACAGATATATAAAACACACTAGGAAAATCACATAGTCCTAAGGAAAGTTTAGCATGAATGAGTTTTCATACATCGAGCAAAGATCATAATTTGGACTATATCCTGACAATGGAATGATTTTAAGTGTAAGGGCAGAATGCAGTTCATATTTTGCAAAGATAATGAAAGCAACAGTATGGAAATCAATTAAAATGAAACAAGTCAGGAGTATCAGTTAGAAGAAATCTGTAACACTTAGTGTAGCATCTCTTAGGTCCTGAACGCCGACATGACATGGAAGATGGAAAGAAATGAGTCAAGACCAACATGGTGGAAGGAGAGAACTAACTTCAGCAAGTAGTCTTCTGACCTCCATACCTCCGTATGTATACCATGGAATGTACACACACACATACTCACATTCACATACATGTACACACAGACACTCACATACACATGCATGCACATACACACAATAATAAGTAAATAAATAAATGAATGGTGATAATAAAAAGCAGGGAGGGATGCTCAATATCACTTGCCATTAATAAAATATGAAGCAAGACCACAGTGAAATACTGTTAGGTAGCTATAACCAAAAAGACAGATAAATGCAAGTGTTTGTAAGTATATGGTGGAATTGTACATTGTTAATGAAAACATAAAAGGGTACAAATTTCAGAGAACAGTTTGGCAGTACCTCAAGAAATTAAATCTAGTTACCAGATGACCCAGAAATTCTTCTCCTTGATATATAAACAAGATTAATGACAACATATCCACACAAATTTGTGCATAAATGTATATAATGGCATTATTCATGATCAAGAAAAGTGAAACAGCCTAAAGATTCACTGANTGATAAAGGCAACAAAAAGAAAATACCTTTAACCAANAAAATGAAGCACTTAAACATGCCACAACATAGATGACCTGGAAAACATGATGCTGAATACACAATGCCAGTTACAAAGACCACAGAGTACACTATTCCATCCATATGACATGTTCAGAATGAGAAAATTCACAAAAACAGAAAGCAGATTAATGGCTTCCTGGGTCTTGGGTAGTTCGAGTATAGGGATAAATTTGGCTGCTACTAGTTATGAGGTCTGGGGGAGGGAATGATTAAATGTTCAGCAATCAGATTGTGTTCTACAATCCAAATGTTCTCGAATTGAACAATTCTGTGAATATACTAAACATCATTACACTATGTTTCTAATGGATAGATACTATAGTACATGAATCTTTTTCAATAATAATTTTTAAATAAACTATGTTTCTGCTTGGTCTTGGCATAAGAAAAAGTCAAAAGAATACAAAATACTTTCTCTGCCACAGGAAATTAATCCATAAATACATTCAAATTTTACTGGTAGATGAGTGCTAACTGGCTATATCTTCCATATCCAGACATTATAAAGGCTGGGTAAAACTGAAGCCAGGGTGCTGATAATACCTCATTTAAAAAGTTACCCACCATAGTTTAGTTCTNAAGAGAATGGAAGAAATAGAAAAAAGGAAGAAGGAAGATGAAAGAAAAACAATGTGAGTTGAGAACTCACTAAGAAAATCAAATGGAAAATGATCACATTTTCTCACAGTAGAAATCATGTATATTGTAATCAGTCATGCCAGTGGATGTCNGTTAAGATTACAGGAGAGTGGAACTACAGGTGTAGCACACTTAGAAGAGTGCTTGCTTAGCGAGCATGACATCTTAGCATCACAGAAAGCAGGTGTGGGGACATACTTGTAACCCCAGCACTCAAAAGGATCACAAGTTCAAAGTCACCCTTGGATGCATGGTGAATTCAAGATTAGCCTAGGTTACATGAAATCCATGTGTTAAAACAAAGTAAAGAGTGGGAAAGAAGGAGAGAGAGAAGGGGGGATTAGGTTAAAGAATATAGCCAATTGAAAAAACAAAGAGTACCTCCTGGGGGAGTCCCAGTGCTGCTGCCAAGACCCAATATAGCCATCTTGTGAATTCTAGGCAGCAGCATCACAGCAGATTCTTCTCCCCTCTCCCAGTGGGGTATTTTGACTGGCTCCAGGTGGACATTCTCCAGACCATCTTGCTGTAGGTTTTGGTACATGATTTGGATGGCTTTCTCTAGATTCTTAGAGCCACTCAGTCTGGGCCCAACAGTATCAACTAGAAGTCCCAAACGCTCATAGGATCGGTTCTGGTATTTACCATACACAGCAAGGTTGATAATTGCTTTAGCAACATCTTTATAGCTGGCTATTTCGTTTTTTATTTCTTGAAATGTTCTCTGAGAAATATCATTCTTGTGTATAGTTTTTCCAGAGTTCAGGGATAAAAGGTGAGCGACACCAACAAACATGAAGAAAAGGAACTTCATTGCTTCCAGTTGTTTTTCTTCCTGAGAGAAATAAATAAGAAACATGTTTTAGGAAAAAAGAACCTCCATGGCCTGCTTTTCAAGGAGCATTCCTCTTCCTTTTCCAACCATCATCCATCGTCCCTCATCATATTCAAGCAATATAGTTCCTAGGAATAGACAAGCCAAAGAACAATGATTGGCCTTGTTAACAGAGTGGTGTGTATCAAACCTATAGAATCACTTATTACTAAAAGACAGACAGACAGAAAGACCGACAGATAGAGATAGGGAGAGGGAAGAAGAGAAGAAGCATGGTAAAAGTGATGCTCGCTGCACCTCCCTCTTAATGGAGCACTATTCAACTGTGGGTCCATCCTCCCTCTGCCCAAATGAGCTCTTTCTTCTTTACCTGCACAACTTGACCTTTGAGGTCATCTCAGATGTCATTTTTTCTCAGTACTTTTCCTAATCCCGTTTCCACTAAAAATACCTAATTCTTTTCAACAATATTTATTCAGCTGTATTCCAGGAACTGTGGTATGCTTTTAGAAGTAGAGAACTAAAACAAATGCAGAAACAAAGAGTGGAATTTGTTAGTCTTTAGCTCTGTGATACCAATCACTGACATGATAGTAATAAAAACAACATAATGCATTTTTGTAATGATTGCTATGTATCAGACACTGTCCTAAGTATATTGCTCTTGTTATTACATTTAATCCTCCTAGTGGCCTCACTTCTGGAGGCACACTCCTATGACCTTTATTTTTATAAATAAGGTGCATCAGCACAGAGAGATTAAAAAACTGGAAATACATAAAGTTTTTCCAGTTCTAAGTGCTATGCTAAACAGGGCTGTTCACTTAGCATTGCAGGGAGTTCAGGTCCATACAGTAACACAGAGCCTGAGAATAAATGTATCTAGTGTAGCTCAGTTTAAGAGCCAATAGTCCCATGGGCTCATTTTAACTTAATTAATATTAAATACAATTTAAAATTTAGTCCAGTCACTCCAGGCATTTTTCAAGTACTTAGTAGGTGGATGTGACTAGTGGCAGCTCAAACAGAATTACTATCAGGACAGAAAGTTTGGATGACATCGAGTCAGACACCTTTTAAATTGTGAATATATTGTGGCTTGACTGGCCCTGCCAAAATACATATCAATGTTTAATTGGCATCAGTAGAGTTATTGGAGAGTGAGACCTTTAAGTTTAGGTCTTGAAGTCCTACTTAACGAACCCTCCTGAATGAACTGATGCTGCTGTCCCAGGAGTAGGCTCTTTATAACCTTCTCTTTTGTTTCTCTTTCACAGATCTCTTATGTCCTTCTGCCATGTAACCTTGTATCATGTTGTTACACAATAAGAAAAACCCTTTATCAGATTTTCCAGCCTCCAAATCAATGAGCCTATAAATTTCTGTTTATTACTAATTACATAGTCTGTGGCATTGTGTTACAAAGCACAAATTAGGCAAAGACAAGATTTTTCAAATCTAACAAAAAATGTTTATTTCCTTACCTTTATCTTATTCATTGTTATCTCATTTTACAAAGGTATTATTGATCTGCGAAACATTCAAAAACTTGAAAGCTTAAGCTATTCCTATACCACAGATCTCAGAAACATAAACTGTTATACAGCTACATTTCAAATTCAACTGACAAATAATAACTTTTTTAAATGGCACCAACAACCTCTTTAAACTTGCCTTTCTCCATCCCTTCATCTTTCTCTCCCGGTCTATCTTGTTCTCCCTCCCTCCTTCACTTCTTCTCCCTCTCCTTGTTCCATATACATATATTTCTAATCTTGTAGACATGCAGTATTTGAAATGTAGCTAGTCCAAGCTGAAATATTTTTTGAAGGTGCAAAGTATACAACTACTTTGATTTTAAAGACATAAAGGTGAGAACAAAAGTGTTCCAGATATATTGGATTACTTAAAATACATGATTAACTTCACTTAACTTATTTGCCTTTAATAATGTAGCATTTAGAAAACTGAAATGTCATATCTAGCCTTATTTTAGTCAACAATGCTATAGCTCCATTCAGTTTTACACTATTCTTCAAATTCTCAGTGTTTCATAACTTAGGGAGAATACTTAAATTTATTCTCTTATATTGCAAATCTCTTGTTCTCACCTTATTTCCATTCTCCTGCAAAATACCTCTACTCACTCTTCAATGAGAATGTTTTAAAAATAACCTCCCATGGAGCCCTATCCAACCAAACCTCCAAGCTGTTTACATCATCTGTGCCTCCATCATAGCTAATGTTAGTATCTATGTCTGTGTATAAATTTGTCTCTCCACCCTCAAAATAAAGTAGAATAAATGATAGCACTATACTTTCATTTGCTAGATCCAATGTAGTCACTCTGTACCTTTTCATATCTCTCTAGGTGTTAGCTTCCTTAGTGTGTGAGAGTGGCCTTCCCTCCTTCACAAACAAGCTTCAGAAATAAAAACTTGCTATAATACTTAAGCATTGCCGGGCGGTGGTGGCACACGCCTTTAATCCCAGCACTCGGGAGGCAGAGGCAGGCGGATCTCGTGAGTTCGAGGCCAGCCTGGGCTACCAAGTGAGTTCCAGGAAAGGCGCAAAGCTACACAGA
>LZPO01055895.1:24167-43331 GCA_001675575.1 Neotoma lepida
GGTTTCTTGTTAGCACTGTACCAGAGAACAACACCAAAAAATCATGGCTAATCTTAGAAAAATCAAAATGCATAACTTTATCCTGTGAATGGTGACTATATGTCATTTGGGTGCCAAGAAAAGAGAGTCATAGATAAAGATATGAGTGGCACAATGTTGAAGTNTGCTCTTCTAATGGCCCATAGAGCATGGGTACTCAAGTTGCAAAGGCTCACAATAGGCTCTGCAGACATGAATGACTGTACATCCATCTCTTCTCAGTACAGTGTCCCTGCGTAGGGGCAGAAGGATTGGTGAAATTAAGCAAGCTTCAGTGATATTTCTTTGGAGTCCACAAAGGGGGGAAAATTTTATGTTAAAAACAAAGACAAATACTATTTCTTGACTGAAACATTTTATTTTCTCTTTATTCAACTGGAAATGGTCTTTTCTTTCATTTTAGGTCCTAACTTCTGTCAATTCATTTGACAAAAGTTTATTGAGCCTTTTTAAGCTAGAGACCAAATATATAAGATAGTACCAAAGAACTAACAAGCATAAGAAGAGACAGAAAGAAAAAGCCCTGTAACTGAAGTAGTCACAAAGTCCAGGTAAAATAGGGCAGTTGAGCCTATGGTATAGTGCTTAAACTGGGATACAAAGGAAACCTGGAGTTTCTTGATGGGCACCTGGAGAAGGTGGAACTGGTACTTAATAGGAAACAAACATGCAAAGGAAGGGAAGCTTAACAAAATGTAGTCAGACACAACAAAGGAAATGACAAACAGGTGGACAAGTGGAAAGAAAACATGGAAGACACAGCAGAAACAGGAAGGAAGTATCCCCCAGGAAAACATGGATAACATAGCAGAAACAGGAAGGAATTATCCCCCAGGAAAACATGGGTGACACAGAAGAAACAGGAAGGAAGTATCCCCCAGGAAAATATGGATGACACAGCAGAAACAGGAAGGAAGCATCCCCCAGGAAAACATGGATGACACAGCAGAAACAGGAAGGAAGTATCCCCCAGGAAAACATGGATGACATAGCAGAAACAGGAAGGAAGTATCCCCAGGCAAACATGGATGACACAGCAGAAACAGGAAGGAAGTATCCCCAGGAAAACATGGGTGACACAGAAGAAACAGGAAGGAAGTATCCCCAGGAAAATATGGATGACACAGCAGAAACAGGAAGGAAGTATCCCCAGGAAAACATTGATGACTCAGCAAAAACAGGAAGGGAGTATCCCCAGGAAAACATGGAAGACACAGCAGCAAGAAGGCAGAAGTATCCCCCAAGGAAACATCCACTCTGTGAAGCTACAAACAGATGTAGCTAAGTGTCTTGAAGGGCTGTGAGAGTGTGGGCAATGAATGCTCACTCTTCATCCACCAACATGAAGCCAGGAAAAGATCTTCAGTACACCAGTCCCGTGAGTACAGAGAATCCACACAAGACCATGTCAGGACAGGGGCAACATATAAAATATCTCAAAGTCTTAAAAGAGACATTATTTATTACCTATTGGTTATTCTGTAAATTTCTCAGAGAGATGAAAAACAATGTTGTACAAGAAGACAATGCATTAGTCAAGAATTCATTTACAAAGAAACCCAAGATTTTCTTCCATTTAAAATCCCCCAAATACTAATAACCTAACTGAGAAAAAAAAATGACCCAGCATTCTTTCATGCAATTATAGAACTACTTAAAACGTCTAAACTTAAGCTGCACATTTTAAATGTTCTTTATTCTTACACAAAGAGAGTTGAAATCATGTTCCTTGCCTTGAATTCAAACTACAGAAATAGTAAATGGAATATCCTTCAAAATGTTAAACAACTATTTTTGAAACTCATGCTGTATCATGTCTTTGAATTCAGAAAGTTTAAACACACACACATGTATATACACACACACACACGTATATATATGCACATACAGTAATAGGTAACTTTAGAGCACTATTTGAAAGATTTGTTTTGCATTTTGCATATATTGCCTTCATAATTCATAGTTACAGTCTCTTTCACAAAAACAGAACTTTAGGATGTCATTTTCTTTCTTTTCTATTTAAATCTGAAAGCAAAAGCAACATTTTTCATACTCTGAATTATATCCTAATAATACTTATATTTTGAGGCAAGAAAGCATAACCCTTTGCTTTTATTTCTAAATATTTTTTCCTGAAAATTCATTGTTTGAAAATGTCTCAGGCTCTGATAAAAATTCCAGAATGAATAGACCAACAAGATGGAGAAGGATACACAGGCAAGGGGGGTGTGCTGAAAGATGTGAGTAAGATTTAGGGTCCACTGGTTTTTACTCATTTTTATTGTATCAGTTACTTTGTCTTCTAAAACCTGAATATAGTAGTTATATAAAAACGTAAACATTTCCCCTAGATCTTTTATTGGTGAGCAGGATTCATTGATAGAAATACAACTCCAAGAGTTTTTAATCAAGAGCAGGTGTCAGATAAAAAAGACCAGAAATACTAAACCCTCGCACAGAAGCTGGTCCACGAAGATTCACTTCACAACTCCTGGGAACNTCCTGGATTTAGGGTGGGTACCTTTGGCCATCTTAAGGAAAAAGTTTGTCTGTATTAAATTCAAAGCTTAATTAATTAACCTTACAATTCCTATAGCTTGCTCTCTAATTACTTATTTAGTCAAATCAAGACCTTACTCTACACCATAACATTGCACCACAATTTGGGAAAAGATCAAAAAGCAATAATGATTCAAGTTCCCACTATTAATGGTAAACACTGAAGTACATAGTCGGTGTTCTTTCTTTCTTTAGTAGCTGAACTGAACCTCAAGTAGGCTAGAAGTAAAAAATGTCTAGCTCAGTTATTTGAGCTAGCTAGTCTCTACATGGATGATGCTACACATAGGGAGCATTTTGAGTATGCAAATTGTGGAGGGCAGTCATTTGAATTGTAATATAGCTGTAAGAATCTTACCAGGAGATATCCGTACTGCAATAAGAATGGCAATCTCTGTAGGAAAGATACTTCTATATTATAATTGTTTTTGTTTTGTGTCATTTGATTTTGAGGTAAGGTCTTCCTATACAGCCCTAGCTGGCCTAGTACTCACTATGGAACAGAGACTAGCCTTCAACTCATGGCAATGCCTCCCCGACTTCCATCTTAACTTTCCAAAAATCTGAGATTACAGGAATGCACCACCACACTTGGCAGTTTTAATTTTTAACATTAAACCCCTATTATCAGAGCCTTGAATGTAACTCTGTTATACATAGGAATACAAAATCACTTTTTTACAGCTATAATGCAAATAGATCTTTTCAAGAAATAATAATTATGCTGGTTTATTCAAAACTTTACGAAGAGCTGCTGAAANACCAACACCCATGCCATATGCAGCACAGACACTGTTGTCATGCCCCTGGGTGCCTCTATCACTGTCATCACTTACCATAGAAACTATTTCATTCTTTTTTTCTACTGTAGCCATTCCTCAGAACTCATATTTTNAAAAAATACATCATTATAAATCACAGTCCTTTAATCTCTCCTTTATACTGCATCCATGATAACACACTGATTATTTGAAAATATACATAGATCATCTACAATGTTTATTTCAGGAAACTAATCCAAGGATTGCAATATCTTTTTAAGAGTCATTGTGTTTCATGAGATGGGGAACAAATGATATAGCTGAATTGAATTAAAAAATTCTCTTCCTCCCCCTTCCAGCTGATCTTCTAGCCAGAGGAAGTCTTATGACTTGATCAGGATGGGGTCATAGATGCTACCTCTCTATTTTATAACCATAGGAACAAGTCCAGGAGAACTCCTCCATCACTCAACAGCAAAACCAGTACCATTTCTGTTACTTGAGAAAAGATACTCCATTTGTTTTAGCCACTGTCACTTCAGTTTTATGCTCTTCCAGACCGTGAACACAGTTCCACAACTCAATTTCTCACACATGGTCTGCATAGCTTCCCCAGTGCTCATAAAAGTCTGAACGTCCATCACCAGACACAGATTCTTTGACTCTAAACCTTCTCTTCTATTTCTTACCCTAATCTAGTCCCAATGCTAGTCACTACATTAGGAACAACACTGGGCTCTTCTCTCCAATAGGGAGAGGAGGTGAATACTTGGCAGAAGTTACCCCTTGCTTTCTTTCTTGAATAACCATCCTTCTTTCCACCCTCATCCTCACTTTACCAGCTCAGAAATTCATTATCTTGTATTGGAACAGTGCCCCACCCTATCTCATCATTTTGCATTTAGTATGTTTTCCAGCAGGACTGCTGTTTTATTGTAAGATTTACATTAAATACAATATAAATCACTCTTAAGTCTAAAATACATTTTCAACTATTTGCTACTCAATGTCACAATTATATTTTCTGTTATTATTTGAATAGTGGTGTCCTCTCCAAAATTCATGTTGAAATGCCATCCTCAATGCAACAGTATTAAGAAGTGTTGCTTTGGGGAAACGATGAAGACACAAGGGCTCTGCTATCATCAAATGCTATTTAGAACCTTTACTAAGTGGCTCAAAGGTGAAAGCAGTTCTATCTGTCCTTCTGGCTATTCCACCATGTGAGGACACCATACTCATCCACTCTGGAAGATACAACTAAATCCAGCCTTGAAAGCAGATGCCCACACCAGATACTACATCCCAGCATCTATATCTTAGACTTCTGGCTTCCAGAACTATGAAAACAATTATCTTCTTTAAAAGTAACCTAGCTGGAAGTATTTTGCTAAAGTAACACACATCTGTGAATACAACTTGCTGATTTTCATAAGTTCCTGTGAGGCAGACCCAGCAAGCAGGCTGTTGGCCACTGCTTGCATCTTTACACATCTCTGATTTTGCTTTGTTGTTCTTTCTGCCCAAAGTGATATTGTATCATTTCTTGCTGGAAGAAGTTGGTCATGATGCAAGGTGCAGCTTACCAGTCTCTAACTGTTAGGCATAGCTGGTTGCTGAGCACCCCATGCTACTGTTCCATGTTTCGTGTCTGTCACCATGCTAGACTATAAAATAGTGATAGTATTTCACTTTTATAAAAATTCATTGGAAAAAAAAAAGCCAGGCAGTGGTGGCAAACACCTTTAATCTCAGCACTTGGAGGCAGAGACGGGTGGATCTCTGTGAGTTCAAGGCTAGTCTGGTCTACAGAGTGAGTTCCAGGACAGCCAGAGCAGTTACATAGAGAAACCCTGTCTTGAAAAACAAAATAACAAACAAAAATTTATTGAACGTGTTCTCCTCAAGGAATGTGTTTTGTCTTTACACACAACCAAAAGCAGAGTATGTGTCAGTAAATATTTATAGAATAACCTAACACACTCATCAAGCAAGTATTCTTACTTCTGTACATGGCTGTGATTCATCACTCTAACAATTACTTTTCTCAGACCAATATGGGTTTGCTCCTGCTTGAGTGTATTCACAAGTTTCTTCTATAAAGGGAGTTGGAAGACCTGAGACTTGGTCTGGCTGTCTCTCTCTAGACCCACGAGCTTTAACAATTTATCTGAAGTTTTTATTTATATGTTAAATATAAAATAAGGGTTACCTTTCTGCTCTAATAATTTATTATAGATTTCCTTAAATATTTAACACCAATCACACATTTTGTTACACTCCTTGCTATCACCTAAGTAAGTCACCTTAGATCAAACTCTTAACTGGTTCACATTTTAAGTCATCACTCAACCTACTGGTTTAGTGTCTTCTCCCACAAGCCAATTGAAACTGAACTTACTAAGATGATNAAGAATGTCTTTACCCCTAAATCCAATGAGCACATTTCTGTTTGTGTCATAACTGAGATCCACATTCAACACGGTTGCCAGCCTCCTTCTTCACATACTCTTCTTCCTCAGTCTCTGCTGTCTTTCCAGAGCTTTTCTCCCTAGAATTGTTTGCCTCTGTTAGTCCTTTAAATTTTACAATGCTTGCTTCTTGGCTTCCTTTACTCCACCACAGACTCTAACTGAAGATATCTTTCCCTCCAAGGCTTTACTTGCCATTGTTTGCTTGAGCTCATATATGGGTTAAGGAGTTTCTTTAATGTGGACACCCCAGAGGCATCTCAAACTCAACAGATCCACAAGTTTCTTGATAACTTTCCCTCCATAGTCTCCTCTTCTCTCTAAACTCTTATTCTAGAAGTATGGTATTTCTGTCATTCCTGTATGTGGGACTGTTCTAGGCCCCTCTCTCTTTTCAACTCTGCAGCCAGTGAATCATTAAACTTTTCAGTGGTTTAAGGTAGGTTCGTCCCTGTGGACTCTCCGGGACTTCTTTAGCACTCTGTTTCTCCCTATTCCCACGATTTCCTCATTTATCATGTTATCTCCTTCCTTGCTCTCTCTCTCTTTCTGTCCCTGCTCCAGCTCAAACCTCCCGCTCCCTTACACTCTCATCCTCCATCCCTTGCCCCCCATTTCCTCCCCCTCACTCCTAGTCAGCCCTTGTGGATCTCATCCATTTCTCCCTTGCTGGGCAATCCACGCGTCCCTCCTAGGTTCCTCCCTGTAGACCACTAGAAATAATTGATAAAGTGCCTGAACTGGCTTACTCCGGTGATCACATGGAAGAATACCCTAACTGCCACCTAACTGCCCTCATCCAGTGACTGATGGAGAGANATGTGGAGATCCATGGCTGGGCACCAGGCTGAGCTCCAGGAGTCCAATAGATGGGAGATAGGGGGCCCTCTATGAGCAAGGAACTACGAGGTCATGATGGGAGGGTGTACAGAGATGGCCAGCCAAACTAGTGGTGATGCGTGAACTATGGACCCATAGCTGAGAAGGCCCCATGAGCCCTCATCCAGAGACAGNTGGAAGCAGATGCAGAGATTCACGGCCAGGCACCAGGCAGAGCTCCAGGAGTTCAACTAATAAGAGAGGAGGAGAGATTCTATGAACAAGGGACATTGAGATCATGAAGCTAGCCAGGCTGGTGGAAATGCATGGACTGTGAACCAATAACTGTGGAGCTCCCCATGGTGCTGGACCCTGTAGAACCTTGAGACAGTTGTTTGGCTTGAAGTGTTTGAGGGCCCCCAGGCAGTGGGATTGGGATCTGTTCTTGGTGGAGGAGCTGACTTTTTGGAGCCCAGTGCCTGTGGTGGGACACCTGGTGCAGTCTTGGCACAGGGAGGAGGGTCTTGTCCTGCCTCGGCTCAGAATGCCAGGTTCAGGAGACTCTCCATAGGAGACCTTGTCTTGGAGGAGGTGGGAATGGGGGGTAAGTTGAGGAGGGGAGCTGGCTGCGAGAGGAGGGAGAAGAGGGGGATCTGAGGTTGGTATGTAAAAGGAGTGGAAAATCTTTTTAATAAAAGAAAAGAAAAAAATCATTAAACATTATCACGTTTAATTCCTAAGCAGCCTTAACACCCACCCTTCCCCTCCGGGCTCTCCTCACCACCTTAGTTTCTGGACACCTTACCTTAATCTGAACTATCGTAACCATCTCCATCTTCCTTTCCTCTCATTTACTCTGCTTTCCATAGCAGTTATCATATAATTCGGTTTTCTCCCTCCTCTTTCTAAATCTTTTAGAAGGCTCCCTTCTGCCTTCTAGATAAAATATCCAGCCTGGCGTATCAGTTTCCTTCACCAGGCTCATCATCTGTCCATCTTCAGCCTATGTTTTTATGAATCAGCGAAGATAACTATTCAAAGTTCCTGTAAGGTGCTATTATTTCTTATGCCTCAAAGCCATAACATATGCTGATCCTATGGCCTGAATACTTTTCCTTTGTTAATCATCTGTCCTAGAACTCCTATTCACCCATTTAAACTTTAGAGACATTCACTTGAGCTTTTGTCCTCCCTGGGAATCTCTGCTAGACTTCTGAAATCTGAGCTAGCTATGATTCACAAAATATGCTTCCATATGCCCTAGTCAGACCTCTGTATATGCCATTATTATACTTGAACAAATTTTCCTCCTACTTTAGTTAGGGTTTGTATTTCAGAAATGAAAAACCATGACCGTAGCAGCTTGGGGAGGAAAGGGTTTATTTGGTTTACACTTCCTTATCACTATTCATCATCAAAGGCAGTCAGGANAAGAACTCAAACAGAGAAGGAACCTGGAGGCAGGAGCTGATGCAGAGGCATGGAGGGGTGCTACTTAGTGGCATGCTCACCATGGCTTGCTTGGCCTTCTTTCCTATAGAGCCCAGAACCACCATCCCAGGGCTGGTATCACCCACAATGAGCTTGGCCCTCCCCCATCAATTGCTAATTAATAAAATGTCATACAACTGGATCTCATGGAGACATTTTCTAAATTGAGGTTCCCTCCTTTCAGATAAGTCTAGCTTGTGTCAAGATGACATAAAACCAGGAGGCACGCCTCCCTAAATGTCTATCTCTTCCACTAAAATGTGGACCCACTATTGGAGAGTACTCTGTAAATATATCTTTGAATACCTAGGAGCAACTTTAGTCTTACAGTTAGGAGTTAATCATGCCTACTGTTTTAGTTAGGGGTTTTATTGCTGTGAAGAGACACCATGACCATGGCAACTCTTACAAAGAAAACATTTAATTGAGGTGGTGGCTTACACTTTCAGAGTTTCAGATCATTATCATCATGACAGGGAGCATGGCAGCATGCAGGCAAACATGGAGCTGGCTACATCTTGACCAGAAGGCAGCAGGAAGTTGACTGACTGTCACACTGAGGGAAGCTTGAGAAAAAAGAAATCTCAAAGCCCATCCCCCAGTAACACATTTTTTCCAACAAGGCCATACCTCTTAATAGTGTCATTCCCTTTGGGGGCCATTTTCTTTCAAACTACCACACCTACCAAATGTAGTCATGCATGAACACAGGTAAGAAATACATGAGGTAAAACCAAAATTAGTTTTAGTAGACCATAACAGGAGATATAAAGGAGGAGATAATATGCATTCTAGAGTGGTTCTTTCTTTATAATCCAGAGAACTATGCTTAATATACCTTGGGCACTTAGTAACCATGCACCATCTCAAGCATACACTCCACCTCTGCCTTTGGTCAAGAGAATTAGGGCATGGCAACCTGGGAAAGGATTTATACTTATACAGTTTTTCTCTCTTGCTGATGATTATGACTTCCTTTATACATTGAAGAATGTAGCTTGAATGTGAAATATCCACCCTTTGGGCTTATGTGTTTGAATACTTAGTTCCTAGTTAGTGCTATTTTGGAAGGCAGTGGAACCTTCAAGAGGTAGAATCTTGTTGGAGAAAGTAGGTCCTTGTGTACAGATGAGAGGTTTTGTAGCATGGTTCCACTTCCTGTACATGTTCAGCTTCTTGACTGTGGATGCAATGTCATCAACTTCCTCCTACTCCTGTGGTCATACTCCTGCAGCCATGCCTTCTCTACATTCATGTACTAGACCTTCAAACTCTAAGCCAAAATGCACCCTTCCTTCCATAATTCACTTCTTTCCAGGCATTTGGTGACAGCAATGATAAAAGTAATAAANGCTGGAAATTGGCATAAAGAGTGGGGTAATTACTGTAATAAAACTGACTATGTAGTTTGTTGGCTTTTAGAACAGGTCAACAAGAAAAAATAGTAAGATTCTGTATCTTTGGGATAGAAACACTTATGAATGTTACAAACCGAAATTAATGAGCTATTCTGATGTGATTTTGGAAGACTGGAATTCTGACAGATGTGCAAACTGTGGGGGCTCCACTCACAAGCTTTCTGAGTGGAACAATACTCTATTGAGAATTTGGGTAGAGCCATTTGTGTTATAGTCTAGCAAAAAAATATGGTTATATTCTGCCTGTGTCCTAAGAACTTAAATCGATTTGAATTTTAAAGTAATGGACATACTTGTTTGATATAGGAAATCTAAAGACAGGATAGCATCCAAGCTACATCATGTTTACTGCCCACTGCTCATAGGCCTAGAGCGTATGAGAACAAGCAGAATAGAAAGGTAGGAAAAATATGCAACTGGAGGTTGAGGACAGAAAGTTTAAAGTTGCAGACAAATTGGGTGGTAAGAAAGCAGCTACAGTTGTTAAAGAGACTACCACCATTGAAGTAAAAACTCTGCTCTCCACCAGGAAGCAGGCAATGATGACCATTTAAGGGTAAGACTCACCCATTAAAGGCTTCAGCTTGTGAAATGCAATTTCATTGGAAAAGAAAGATTTTAACCTGAGAATGCTACTGAAAGAGCTTAAGAACAACAACAAAATAAAAATAAAAATACCTTTTTAGCACCTGCAAGTCTTCCTACCAGGAAGCAGTAGTACAGGGCCAAATACAACTATGGTCATAGGAGACTAGACTCCATCTTGAGCTTGTTAGCAAAACAGCATCATCCATAACATCTCCATATGGTACTGGTCTTACAGGCATCAAAGATGCCAGAGTAATGGATTCATAGCAGCTTAGACCAAAGTTCCTGAAAGTCACGCAGGCCAGGCAATGTGTGGCACTGTTGGAACCTCCACAAGGAGGTGCTGAGGTGTTGCTGTATGCTTACTGGTTTTCAGTCTTGCTTCAGTCTGACCTTTCCTTTAAATGTTCCGACTTCTCATTTTTAGAAAGGGATTGTTCATACAGTGCCATTTTACTTTGGCAATATAGTATTTGTTTGCTTGGGTTTTTTTTTATATTATGAAGGCACACAGTTGAGAGTCACTGTTAAGTTCAAAAGATGGCACTTGTAAACCATAAAACTGTTACAGATTATAGACACAACATGACCAATCATCTCAAACTCTTACTACCATACCTTCCTTGGCAAGATGGACTAAGCCTTCAAACTATGAGACCAAATGAACTCAGCCTCCCTTCAGTTGCTTCTTGTCAGATAGCCGGCCACAGCAATGAGAAGGGTAACTGATACACACAGCAGACATTAAGATTGTACTAACTGAAATAACTCTGCTATTTTTCACATGAAGAGGGACAGGAGGGCAATACAGGAAGAAAATGAAAGACCCAACATAAACCTTTGTGCATCTTCAATTCTACATAGAATTCAAAAACAAGATGATAGATTTTACACTAAGGAAAACCCACTTAGGAACAGCTGGTAAAGCCTGAATAAAATCCACAAATGACACCAATGACAAGTTCCTGGATTTACCATTACACTCATTACACTGTAGTTACAGAGATACTCTCCCGAGGGAAGCTAGGCAATGGGCACAACAGAATATCTCTCTTCTGATTTTGGAATGTCCTATGCATTCTGTAGTTGTTCCAAAAGGAAAAAGTAAAACCTACTTATCTGACTGACTTGTAAGAAATTTAAACAATTATTCAAATATCACTAACACTTATTTGTACTTCTGGAAATAGTCACAAATGAGAGAAACAAAATCCTGTCTACTTATTAGAATGAAAGAGGAAAGGACTGCTGCATGCCCAGCTCCCATCTTGGACTAATTCACTTGTATCAAACAGATATACCCCTTTTTGTTTTTGTTTTTGTTTGGGGGGAACAGAGTTTCTCTCTGTGTTGCCCTGACTGTCCTGGAACTCACTCTGTAGACCAGACTGGCCTCGAACTCACAGAGAACTGCCTGCCTCTGCCTCCAGAGTGCTTTGATTAAAGGCATACACCACCACCACCACCCAGCTATACCTTTATTTTTTATAAGAGCTATGATAGCCAGTCTTCTTCAAATGTCTCTACCACTGAACATAACATACTGAGTCTTATAGAAACAAGATTGAATCTTGAATATAACATACTGAATCTTGTAGAATCAAGATTGAATCTTGAACGTAACATACTGAATCTTGAAAATAACATACTGAATGTTGTAGAAACAAGTGCATCTTGTAGAAACAAGGGGATTGAAGGAAGAGAGGTGAATCCTAATAGACAGGCAAAGGGAGGGCACATACCATTTATGACATTCCCCTTTTGCTTCCATGGGTCCTGAAAACTACAGCAGAGGCTCATGGGATGATAGAAGTGGAGCAACTGGTATACTGATGTCTGACCAGAAGAATTCCAGGAGCTTGGGTCTGGAAGAGTGGTGGTCTGAGAACTGTCCAACAGTAGAAATAGAAATTCTCTTCTCACGGGCTACAGTGAATGGCTCATGACCACTCCATACAGATGCCAAACTGTCTTCATTTCCTCTTCCACCTTATCCCATCAAAATAAGCCAGTGTTGACTCTTTTTAGGAAGGACAGAGAGTCCTAATAGTAGACTGTTTAGTAATAAGCATTTTTACTTCTGTATTAGAAAATTTGTTGGGCTTATTTCCCCATTCTCTTCTTTTTCTCCAACAACAGGCATACTAAACATTTCTACCACTCACAAAGAGGTATGCTTGTCATTAAGCGTAAAGGTAACTCTTTATTGACATCACAATGGACTGAGCAACATGAATAAGAAACTCCATTGCCTACTTTTGAAGACAAGAAATATGGGTAAAATTACAATGAAATAAAATCAGCTGGGAACCTTGCAACAGACTTTGTATTTTGGGCTTGCAAAATACGTTTCTTAAATTTAAAGGTATAGGAGGTAATCATGGGGCCTTTGGTAGCAAATGATCCAAAANTGATCATGAGGGTGGTTACCCCTGACAACAGCATTGGCAATTCTGTCACATGGTCACACACCCACAACCAGGATCCAAGCCTGAGCATAGTAACTCATCAGAAGCACAGATAAATCATAAAAACACACTGTTTCCTATGGAGAGTAAATTTAAGTATTTAACCCTAAGCACTAGCATTTCTGAGGTCCTGCCATCTTAGAGAACAAAGACTAGAATAAGCGAAATGGGATTCTAGCTTCATAAAGCGCTGGTTTCTAAGTACTAGAACCCTCCAAATTAAGAGTAATAGGAAATGCTTTATTTCTACCAATAAAACTGGTGAAGCATTAATCTTTAATCTGGTTGATATATTTAAAAACTATTACAAGGAGCAGCAGCCTCTTCCAGAAGCAGAAGAGAGAGTATGGACTTCCTTGAGTCAGACAAAGTGCTCAAGTATTCCAGAGATGCAGATGCAGAACGTAGAAAGCTCTCAAAGACCTAGAGGTTTGATTACCATCCACCAGTTCTGAGTTGCTATAAGCTAATGTCCTAATGGGTTTCTATGGGTAAACAGCATGTTTGTCCAAGTTATGCCCCCATGAACTGGCTAATAAGTTCTGAGGAACACTGGCAGAGATAGTAGCAATCTCCTCTAGAGAGTACCTTTTAGTTTCCCTTGCTTTATACAGGCCCCTTGATCCGGTAAACACAGAAGCAGAAAACCTCCCAACGAATCTTGCTGAAAACTCAGTTCTTGTTTCAGCCCAAGCCAAGGAGGCCTGTTCAGCAAATCATTTACTGTGAGATTTGCTATTAAACCTGTCAAATAGACATATGTGAAAATACCGCTTCACTAAACAGCTGTTAAGTTTCATGAGCTTAAAAAGAAAATACCATCCAGCTATACACTGTTAACTCAACAGAAATTCACCATTCTGTTTTAAAATCTGATATCCAACTACACTTTTTCCTAAATCCTAACATTTGCTCTCTGCTATGAAATGGCTGCCACACAGCACCATTGGCAAACACTGGCTGAGAGCACACTGACTTATTTCAACAGTGCACTCCCTCTTTCCTCAGGGAGTGCTGAGCATCTGTGGCTGCAGGCTCCACACAGGAGAAAGTACTTCTCAGTTGTGTCAGGGGGAAATGAATGTGCTGACTCCTTTCTTTCCCAATGGTCATACATTAATCAAAGTTTGCAAAAGAAAAAGCATTAAGCTAAATAGATTCACAGTAATGGAGCTAAAACAATTATTCAAAATGCTTAATCAGTCAATGTGAAATAAAACCATTGTCACACTACATCAGTGCACAGGCAGCAAAGTTACATGGAGAAAAAAAAACATTTATAAAACAAGCTTTCTAGAAATGGAGGACACAAGGGGATACAGAAGGTGTTTGACATCGGGAAATTAAAATGGTAGCTGTAAAACAGTAAAACAAAAAAATTAACTAGAGAAACANTGAGACAAATTTGGAGTGTGGGACAAAGACCATAATGTGAGGAAAACCCATCACAACCCTGGGAGGGTGGGGGTCGAGACCTGGAAGGCAACTAGGAAACCAGCTGAAAATGATTTTTCTTCACCAGAAATTTCTATGTCCAAAGGGTAATTTTTACAGAGACAAGCGCACTTATCAGGTGACAAGGCATAGAACTTAAAGGATGATAAAGATAGATGCCAGGTAAAGACTAAAGGAGGAGGTTGGGGGAGAGTGCTGCCTTTGGAGAGAGTAAAAAAAAAAAAATGGCTTGGGAGGACAAGAGAGAATCAAAGGCCCCTTGGAGCACCTCCATGTCTGCGATTTATTTCTGCCATGTCTCTCACTGGGAAGATGTAAAACCAAAGTCGGGTCACTCCAGACATTGTTATGGGAAATGAGGTGAGGAAACATCAACTCCAGAATAATCACACCATAATTGCCTAGAGGTCCACTAAATCTGTGAGGGATCATTCTGTTTCCTAAACACAGTGCATTTGATTTCCCTCCAGAGAATGCAGGAAATTGTATCCTTTGAAACAGATGAGAAGTTTTGGATAACATCAGATTCTATTGGAAAGCCCCTGGGTAATGAGTCGGCAACTTGCAGCCCACACAACAGTGTCTGATACACTTAGTAGCAGATGAGGGAAAGTTTGTTGTGACAGCTGTGTAGAAAGAAAGGGGTGGGGGGAATGTCTGGAGGTTAGGTGGATTTGCAATGTGAGAAGGTGATCTGGGCTGGAAAAATCAGAGTCTTCTCAGGAAGAAAAAACTCCCAGAAAGAGAACACAAAGAAACAGATTGAAGCAAAGTANGTCCAGCATGCGACAGTTTCCTGCACAGCTTCCTTTGTGGAAAATGCAAACCAAGACCACTGCTACTTGCAGGGTATATCCATACAGGGAAAATCTGCATGTTTCTTGAAGAAGACTTGACTCTTTANCTACCCTTCCCAGAGCACTCAGCCCTGTGTTCTCCCCTCTTGCCAAGATGTTCCTCTTTCATGACTCTCCCCACACTGATCATGACAACAGATAACAGTCATACTGGTGCTGTGTCCCGGCCTACAGATATCCTGCTGGGAAGAAGGCTAGCTTAGAGGGCTGGCCTTCCCCTTCTCCTAATGAAGTGCCACAAGCCTCACAGAAAAGACAGGAGCATGGTCCAGGCCAGCATCAGAGAGAAAAGACCAGAAACAATCAGAAGTAGAAAGGTAAACACCAACTGACAGAGAGGACCACCAGCAGCCCTCTGAAAGTCACTATTGTGCAATACGCTGTGCAAACCACACTTGCTGGAGGCAAGGGGAAATGCAAGGAAGGAGACCAATACTGTTCACTCCTCAGGCAAGTGACAGACTGGGTGCCTTACTGTATGTAGCTTTAGGTCACCTTAGTCCTCAGAAGCATGCAATGAAAGAAATTATTACTTCCAAAACAGACACCCTGAGAGGCAGAAGACTTCTGTAAGGTAACCCAAGCCACTGCTGTAAAGCCACCCTAGCCTCGTAGTTTGGGACCCAGCTCTGTTTGGGTCTGCCTGCTTCCTCCACAGTCCACACTGTTTTAATTGATCGGAGCACTTAGCAAAAAAACAGTTAAGCAGCTCAGCCATGGCCTGCTTCCAGAATCCCATTGTAAAGTCTCTGCGGTACTCACACCACTGCGTGGAATGTGGTTCTAGAGTTGTAAAACAGAGTGTTTAAATGCAAGTGGTACAGAACCCCAAAGTGCTATCAGTTCCCCAGTTGAAAATAAATATTGGGTTAGGATGTTTGCATCTGTCTGCAGGTTTTCTGTGCTGTTTCTCTTCAGTAATGAGAAGCACTGGTCAGTCCCACTTTCACCATGACAGTCCCCCAAACATCAATCATTCATACTTTGCCTCACCCCTTCAAAATTGTTTAAGATTCTCTAATTTGGAGGACTTTTTTTTTGATTTTTTGTTTTTGTTTTGTTTTCCTTTTAGAGATAGGGATCTTTGTCAGAGATTCTGTTTCATAATTCTATCCCACAATCCTGTCTCAGAAACCTTGGTTCAAAGAGTTCTTTCATGTTAGAATATAGGACCTAACCCCCAGGGATGTATGTAATAATAAATCCATGCCTGGGGAAGAAGGCTGTGTGAGGCTATCACCCCTGAGTCTCACCAGTTAGCAAAGTCTAGCCAATCTAAAAACAAAAAGCACAAGGTCAGCAAAACAACCAGGTCCAGACCACAGTAAGTCTGTTTCTGCTAACTTTGCCTCTCTTGTTCCAAGCTCATTTAGCATTTAGGTACAGATTTTAACAGACATAGGTACAAAGGTTGGTTTTATTGAATTCCATCCCCAAAGTAGGAAGCTAACTGTGTCTTGAAAACGGCAGTCTGTGGTAACTAGACTAGAGCTGAGTGTACATGTGATTCACAGGCTGGAACTCTGGAGAGAAAGGTCAGCCTTTCTCCAATTGTCTTCTTATTGATGTGGCGAACACTCTCTTCAAGTCCTAACACCTAAGGAGGCTCTTCTTAGTATCTCAACCACCTGGATTGAATAATTTCTGGTGTACAAAAGAAATACCATTCAGATGCCAGTGGGACTGTGGTGTCTTGAGAGATGACCACTATAGTCTTACATGTCTTACTTTATTCTTTGATTCTTTGTACATTGGTTCAAATGCTTCACCCACCATTTAGCACTTTTATTGGGGTAGATATATTACCATACAATATATTATACATACTTAAAATACACAATTAATGAGATTTGACATGTCTTTATAACCATGAATTCATTATCTCAGTTAAGATTAATGTATGTTCATTAAGCAAAGGTAATGACATGATAATGTAGACCCGCCAAAGATTTCTTGTGGCTCTGGCAATTGCTTCCTCTTAGTTCCTCCTTTCTCTGGCACAGTGGAAATACTGATTTGCTTTTTGTTATGATGTATTAGCTTCTATTTCCTAAGATTATATACAACTGAAATCATGCTAGGTATGTTCTTATATTTTGTCTTTTTTTGCTCATTCTAATTATTTTAAGGTTCATGAATGTTATAAACATGTGTTCATAGCTTATTATGCTTTTATTAGTGAATAGCATTCAATGGAATATAGTACGGATCTATTATGGTTCATTTATTTATTCACCTATATTTGGGCTAGTTTCCATTCGGAGCTATAATAAAAATATACATAATAGTCATAAATATCCATACACACTTTTCTCTGTGTCCTTATTAGAAGAGAAAGTTAAAATACAGAAAGGCCCAAAGGAAAGAAACCATGTGCAGGTGAAGGAAGAAGATGACCTCACAAAGGGACAGAGCTCCCATGGGGAACTTGCTGTGCCAACAATGTGATCCCAGACGTCTAGATTTCTGAATGGCAGAAAAATGCTTTCTTATAAAAACCATTTAGTCTATAAAGCTTTGTCATGGCAGTCCTAGAGAACTAATACAGCACACTTCTTACCCCATATAGCAATTGACTCAGAGTGGATCCTAGACCAAAATTTTAAACATAAAACTACAGAAACTTTTACAAGATATCTTACAATCTTATATAATCTTGCAAATCTTACTTTATGCAAAGATTTCTTAGCTATAATGCTAAACAACTAACTCCTAAAAGAAAATAAACTTCAAATGCAGTAAGCACTGTTGCCTCTCTAGAAAGCCTACACAGAACACCTGTCTGTAGGACATCCCAAGAAAACTTTTGCTGGAGGAAAGAGTCCTGGTTCTCTTTCCTTCATCCCTCCTTACCTTCTTCTGTAGCCTCTAAGATGACAACAAATGATTCTACAGAATGTAGAATCCCAAAGAAAATAAACTGTGAGAAACAGTAAATTTTATTAACCTGATGTTGAGATCTTCCCAAACTAATAAAAACCTTTTACTAGGAGAGTGTTTTATGTCACGTAATGTGACAGGTACTTTCTCATACTGCTTTCTCTCAGTCACATGAGGTAGGCATTCCTATACAGTCATGTGTGAGGAAATTCAGACTCTCACAGCTGGCTTCTGGGCCTAAGCCCACACTCCTTACGGTTCCAGTGTTTAGGGAAACCTCACAGACAGTGATCAGAAACGATGCATACCCAACCTTAGGAAAATAACTGTCTCATTCTTAAAATATGGAAGTTTTAGTTCTCTGAGAAAATTAACTCCAGCTAAAATGATATCTAAATAAGGCCAAGAATCTGTTCCTTATCACAAAATGTGATAACTAATGATGGTGATAGTACGAATGGTTTGGAGAANCCCCACTCCTGGATACACACTCCTTCCTGTCATCAAGTAAGTGGCACACTGCAATCTGTGGGCAGTGAATTTCAACTGGTTAAATGTTTAAACAGTGTTCAGAAGAGGGACAGAGTGGCAAGCAGGCTGAAGATATAGGAAGGTCACCCAACTAATGAAGATACAAAACCCTGCTTAGGTACACCTCTAATGCTATTAGTGGAGGCAATAGTTTACTGTACAAACTGTATGGTACTAAAGTCCTAAGAACTTCATCTACACTGTCTTAATTTTCATAACACTAACATATGATGTTAGACATTAAAAGGAGCCTGGGGGAGAATAAATGACATGGTTATGAGTGCACAGGAAGTAAGGGAAAGAACCTCAGAGTCCATTCCTTGAAATAAGTACCTTATAGTCTATATCTATCAGGCAGAGGAAGTGCAAAGGAAATCGGAAAACTCAGTGTGCCCTTTGTAACCTTCCCACTACCAATCCGTTTGCTTGTGACAAAGCAGGTCCTTTACCACTGCTCTGGAAACCTTGCTACAGGGCTCCCTCCTGGAAAGGTTGACTCTGTAACCAGGGTCTTCAGGACAGGTGAGAGCCTTGGCTGTGAAGATAGAGAAACCACATCTGCAAGGCAGCTTCCCTGTCTGGCTCTGATGGAGTTGCAGGATTCTGGCCAGCTTCTGTGTATCTGGAACTGATATGTGGCTTCCTTCCATAAGCCAAAAACCCAGCCAGCACAGCCTTGCAAGCTCCAAACCACCTTGCATCAGAATCCGTTAGAGGGAACAGGAAAATGCTTGTCAGCCACACTTCTGCAGCTTGGTAACAGCTCATTGAAGGTTCAGATGGGAAGTTTTTACCTGGAAGCCATTAACAGCTGCTTATGCCCTATG
>LZPO01055897.1:5395-16964 GCA_001675575.1 Neotoma lepida
AAACTAGTGGGAACTCATGAAAGTTGGATTAACAGCTGGGGAGCCTGCATAGGACTGGGCTGAGCCCTCTGCATTGAGAGACAGTTGTGTAACTAGATCTGTTTGGAGGGGCCCCTGGCGGTGGGATCAGAATCCATCCCTGGTGCATGAGCAGGCTTTTTGGAGCCCACTACCTTTGATGGGACACCTTGCACAGCCTTGAGGCAAGGGGATGGGCTTGGACTTGCCTCTACTGGATGTGCCTCCTCATGGGAAGCCTGACCTTCTTGTGGTGGGGGTGGGGTTCAAAGGGGGAGGCTGGGAGGAAGAAGGAAGAGGGGGATCTTTGATTGATGTATAAAATGAAGGGAAATTTTTCTTAATAAAATAAATAAATAATTTCATAAAATTTTTACCTCATTTAAATACTTTAAAAACATTGTGCCTTTAGTTGGTGGATCTTCCAAGCTCAATGCTGTTGAAGATTCACTTTCTTCATACATTTTTCATNCAGCCCCACCATCCTCAAGCTAGCAATATTGGATTGAATTCTTCTTTTTTCTAAACTGGCTACTAGTGTATTCTGAATTTCCCTGTTTTATTACATCTATATTTTCTAATTTATTAGCATATATTCATTGTACAAAAGGATGGTTTTATAACTACATTCTCACTCAAGCATGAATCCTTCTTACATTTCAGATCTCTCTCAGTTTGTGGACTGCTCCCATTCAGAGAAAATGCTGTGGTTTTAAAGAGCTCACATGATTGGTTCCATGTACCTGGATCTCCCAGTCAACATACACTCCTGGATGCAACAGTAGGGGCAATGTATCTTGAAAGTCACCTTCAAATTCTGTCAACCACAGTCATAGTTGTGATACTATCAACCAAATATGCCTAAATTATGTCACCCTTTTGACTACAACACACCTATGATTTTCTGCAAAAGGTGCTTAGGATAATTTTAAATGTTTCCTGTGGTCCTGAAGCAATTAGAGAATTATAGATTCAAGTAGAGTCACTCTGTGGTCTTGACTTCAGAGGAAGGGTATGCTAACCAAATGAGCAAACCAGCCTTCCCTGCCGAGCAAGTAATGACAGAGGTGGCTCTCATTTCAGAGGAAGGATGAGATGCCAGGGACTGCATTAGAATACTTCACTGCCCGCTAAAGTAAGGTCATAACCACCACTTGAGTTGGAAATTCAGCCGTCCTGCAGTTAACACACAATATCTGTCATTTCTTTAAAGCCTAGAGTTTGTCAGCTGAATATGACTAAGATGTTTTCTTCATTGCCATGGCATCCATTTCAGCTATTTCTATACATTTCCTACTTTTGTTAGTGACATGCAACAACCATAATAGCTGTAATGATATCTGAATGCTTTATAACAGGTTTCATTCAACAAATGGCAAATCAACCCCAGGTAATTTGATTTGGCTCTTGCATGATATCATTGATAAAGGAAAAAAGGAGATGGGAGAATTTAGCCCCAAGTGTTTATATACCAAACTTAAGAAGAATGAGGAGGGACAAGAAAACCAAGGAAAAAAAGGACAGTTCCCCCCATTACTACCATTCTGGAAATTTTAGTCTCTTCCAGTAAGTCCTTTAAAGGAAGCTAACCTGCACCCTCACTTAGTTCTCCCCTACAAACAAAGCCTGATTTTAAGGAGATGCAAATATCCAACATCATTCTCTGACCACTCCACCTTGTATGCATCTTGTACNCACTGAACTATCATATTGCACTCATCAACATTTACAATGATTATGTGTTACACTTTTTAAATTAGGAGATAGAAACGTTAACTGCCTTGACTTGATCATTACACTTTGTATACACATATCACATCATCACACTGTACTCTATACATGTATACAATTCAAATAATAATGAGGGTTAGGTGTGTAAAGTGTATGCTGGGCAAGCTTGAGGACCTAAGTATGGATCCCCAACATATGGATCCCCAACATATATAAAACTCCCAATATATGTAAAAACCTGGACCAGGTGGCACATACTTGTAATCTTAGCAATTGGTGGGAGAGATTCTAGGGGCTCACTGGACAGACAGTCTAGCTGAAATGGTTAACTTGGGGGTGAGTCTGAGAGCTTATCTCAATAAAACAAAGAGGAGAGCAATAGAGGGAGCCGCCTAATGGTGACCTCTGACATCTGCACACATATACACAGACACAGTCACACAGACACCCAGACACCACACACACACACACACACACACACCACAAATGCATACACATTAGATTTAAACAAATATAAACAAAAATAATAATAATTAATTTTAAAAACTGTTTTAAAGCCTTTGAAACTATGTTGGGATGAATATAATTTATGANATGCCATAAAAACTATGCTACAAATTATAGATTTAAAAGCCAAGTTACTAAACTATATGCCCCAAACATTCCTTTAATTGCATATTTTAATATTTTATATATTAAAAGATATCCAGTGCATGCTATGCTGGTTATCTTTGGGAATCAGATTGTAAATTGTTTTTGTTTTCTTTCTTAAGATTTCTCAGTGATTTCTGAATTTTAGTCCTTTGTGATCAAATCTGAAAGAAATACCACTTTTAAGAGAAAAAGAAAATGTATCAAACTTAAATTGCAAGCTGGAGCTTTCAGTGGGACATAGCTGAGTCTTTGCCATGGACAGCAAATCACTTCCTTCCTTCCTGTGGCGTTCATATGCTGCAATGAATTCTTCCTAGCTGAGGTGACACATAGGAAGGGCCAGTCCTACCCCCGGCTCTGAGCCTTGCACCAGTGGAATGTCAGTCAAAGCAGCTGAAGATCAGAAAGTCAAGTCACAAAGCAGGCTTTGTGCACCACTCACAAGTTTGTGTCATTGTTGATCAGTAGCAGCACTTACAAATCCACTCTCCTCTNTCTTCCTCAGCTCCATTGACGCAAAGGCATCTTCAGCAAGTCAATGTCTTTGAAAGGGGGAAAGGGTGAGATTCTTTACCCCCAAATATTTCCGATTAGATTTTAGTTTCTCTCCNTAGAGTAGAAGTTCTTCCCCAGAATCTGTCCTATTAGATTAGAACTCAAGGTTGGAAGCCACAGCCCAAGAATCATGAACAGCAAAGACAAGGACATCCTGCGCATTCAGCCGCCCCTACACTGTCCTTGTCTCTTTAACTCCCCTTAAACTTTTCTGGGTTTGTCTGAAACCCTTAGAAAGAGTTTCTTTGAACCAAGTTGGTCCTGGNCTCACTTGCCTATTTCCTCTGTTTTTCCACCAGATTGATAAACAATGTTCAAATGTAGACTGCCTGTGACCTGGGAAGCTGCGTGCAGACAGAGCTCAGGCAGGGCAGACTGCCAGCTCCCTGCTCTCTGCTCACCTTGTGGACTCCACTGTTCTATTCCAGGAGCCACTTGACAGAGTGCAATGTGCTCTCATGGCCCTGTGACCTTGTAGCCCTGACTCCTTTTCCTCTCTTCCCTCAAGGCAATTACAGTAGCCCTCAGCTACCTTCAATTTTCANGTCAATACACTTGTGAATCNCCTTTCAAAAGGGACGGAAGGCAGCTCTGGGCCCAGCCACTTGATTTTTTTTCTCTAAGAATGGCCAAGTTTTATTTGTGACCATTTTCAAGTCGGTGTCTCATGTGATCTTGTCTGTAGCTGGTGACTGCTGAGGAAAAGAGCTCTGAAAAACGAAGGAGCACGCTCAGGTGTGAGCCATAAACAAGGCTGACCTAACCTAGCCTCTGAGCCTTAGAACCTAAGCGGTCTGACTCGGTAGAGCCAGACTGGAGAGAAGAGGAGCACTGCGATGCTTCAAATTCACAGGGAACAGATAAAAGCTGGACCAAGACCTGCGAGATGGCTCCGTTAGTAAGAGTGCTTGTCAATNAAGCATGAGACCAGAGTTCAGTCCCTGGCAAGTGGGTAAAAAGCCTAGTGTGCTGTTGCAAGTCTGCAATTCCAATGCTGGAATTACAAATATAGACAACCTAGTCCTAATGGATAAGCTCTGGGACCCTGTGTCAAAATAAGCTAGTTTATGTTCCTGGGTGTTATCTGGCCTCTCTCTCTCTCTCTCTCTCTCTCTCTCTCTCTCTATATATATATATATATATATATATATATATTTACATATATATATTTATATATATATATGCATACGCATGAGTGCATACCCACATATTGAAGGAAATGCTTAACAAGCTTAGAGAAAGCACACACACAGCAGCATACAAAAGTCACAAACAGAGCTTTTGAAATTGTATGTGGATTAAATGTGAGGATTTACCTCCCAAAGCTAAAGGCTCTATCCCCAAGATGGCATTATCAGGAGGTGACAGGCCTTTGGGAGGTAGGACTTCCTGGGAGGTTCTTAGTCTTTGGAGCCATGCCCCAAAGGATGATCCCACGCCATTCTTAGAGCCCAGAGCAACAGGGACATCCAGTCTTGNACTGGAACCTGAAGTACCTTGAGCTAAATAGCGNTCTTTGAAAGTTAATTATCTCAGGTATTCTGTTACAGTAATGCAAAGCTGATTACTAATGCTTCTTTCCCTCAGAACATCATGATTCCTGAGGAACACAGCCAGCTTCCTCTCTCTATCCAACATGTTAAACAGAAGGTGAATTTGTAGAGAAGATGGAGAGAATAAATGCTAAATAACTGATATTTCACTCACTGTGTTTGATGTGGTATTCTGAAAAACCATGTCTGTGGCCATGTAAGANTGTGATTCTTATCTCTTTTATTTCCAATGGTAATAAAATTGGAGCTTACGGATTTAAACAACTAACCCGTAGTCTCAGAACTAGAAGTGTAGCAATAGGCTTGAAAAACCTGNGGTGTGACTAGAACCCATGAGNGGAGTCATGCCCTCCCCTACACCAGCTTCCCTGTTTGTTGAAATCCAAGCACCAAAGTCTCCTGAGATTCTCCNTGGACATTCTCTCATCCATCTCTTCTGATCAACTCTGTTTTCCCCAGGTCATGGTTCACCAAGTCCCCTCACCCTTTCCCTGCCACTTCCTTTCTCTTATTTCTCCTTTCTCCTCTTTAAGCACAAATCTAATCACTTATCCTTGCTCAAAACCCCTCAGTGACTTCCCACTGACCCAAGATGAAGACTGTGTCTCAAGTGCAGCTCTGCTCACACCTCTTCCATCATCTCCACTCTCCCCTTACCATCTGTACACCAACCACAGTGGACTTCTTATTTCCCTCAAATACATACTGTTCCTGTCAGGGCTTTTCCTCTCGCCCTCATTTCATGCTGGAACACTTTCTTCTTCAGCANTTCTCAAGCTTGTGAGGTTCAGGATTCCATTACAATTCTAAATATTATTAAGAATTTTTAAAAATATATGAGTTATATCTGTCAATATTTACATGTTATAGGTTGAAATGGAAATTCAAAATATTTCATTCACTTAAAAATAAAAACATCGTCCTAGGCCAGGCCTCGTGTTCATTAGTAGATGGCCAACACAAAATGAACTCTATGATATTTTTGGAGATTTTTCTGTCTTATAATGCTTTATCTGCCCTCCCCATCTTTTTTCTTGCCCTACAGGTATTTCATTTATATATTATGGTTTTCTATATTGTGTTTTTAGTGGATTTCTGTGCATGCCAATGNATGTGTCTCCATGTCTATATGTGTTTCTTATACTTTTCCTTGGTTCTTTGTTTTTCTATTTGTTTTGTCCTTTTCAGGTTTGTTTGGTTTTANCTTATTTTACTATTTTTTCCTTTTTCTTTATTAATTTATTTTCCTTTCTTTTTTAGATGCCTGTTTTCTAATGAGAGAGAGTGGGAAAGATATGAATTTGGGTAAGTGGGGAAAATCTCAAAGGAGTTAGGGAAGGGACAATCCTAATCAGACTGTATTGTGTGAAAAATCTATTTTCAACAAAAAAATAAAAATAACAGAGTTGGGCCAGTGATGTAGCTTAACTAGTATAAGTGCTTGCTGCATAAGCCTGATGACCTGAGTTCAGTTCCTAGAACCACATACAAAAGCCAGATGCAGTGGCATGCATCTGTAATCCCATTACTCTTGTGATGAAATGAAAGGTGGAAATCCAGGATTGCCTAGAAGTCAGTGTGCCTGGAGAAGACAGTATAACCAAAACAGCCAGAAACACTTGGTATTGATAGATGGAAGGANAAAGAACCAACTCTTGACAGTTATCTACTGACCTCCACGTGCAGAGTGTGGCATGTGCACAGATACACATGTGCACTTGCACACACACAATAATAATAATACTGATGATGATGATGATGATAATAATATAATAATAATAATAATAAATTTTAAAAGCAAAGTCATCTGGTTACACTTAATATAAACAGTGTATTTTATAAAAGTAGCCAAATTTTCCAAAGCTAAACCCACATTAGTGAGTGAGTCAAATGGCGTTGGTCCCCATTCTTCCTGATCTCTGAGTCGGGCTCACTGGAAGGCAGANGGTCACTTGTGTCCTTTCTGCAGTTCTCTCTGTCCTGTAGCCTCTGTGAACTCCCACTGTCTATACACCCTGGCATAATAATGGAAAAGGCAAACAATCTCCTGATATTATTTTGAAAAAGTTTTGACTCCTGGACTTCCTGAAAGTCTCAGCCCCAGACCTCCAGGGATCCTGAGAACACCTATTCAATTTTTAGGTTTTGTCTTNAAGTCCAAATGTGCAAACAGATCTTCTCTGCCTTGAAGAANAGGTGGAATCTCTAGTTACATAAAAGACCTCACAATNTCCCATCATGCTTTGTCAAAACACTTATCATACCCATAATCAAATCAATTTGTTTAGAATAGGGACCCTGTCATGCTCAGCATGTATGGCAAGAACTCCAAAAAGCTTTATGGGAAGAAGAATGAGGATCGAAGGGAGAGGAAGAGTGGTCAGCAGACTCTACATCAGGTTACTGCAGCTCTGGGTTCCTTTGGAACGAGGAGAGAGAGGCAGGTAACAGACAGCTGTAAAGAACCCAAGGAGGGACAACAGAGACCATGGTTGGGAGCCCAGATGCTGACCTCCTGCATCATTGTTCAGCAGCATTGGTTGAGACCTGTTCCTTGGCAGGGGCTCTCTTAAGACCAGAGGTTACATAGGTAAACAAAATGAAGAGGCCTCAGCCTTAAGAAGCTGGCACACCACCCTACCAAAAGCAATGTACAGATTCAACCTAATCCCCATCAAAATTCCAGCACAATGCTTCATAGACCTTGAAATAACAAAACTCAAAATAATACAGAAAAACAAAAAACCCAGGATAGCTAATCTTGAACAACAAAAGAATTTCCTGAGGTATCATCATCCCTGATTTCAAACTGTGCTACAGAGCTGTAGTAACAAAAACCACATGGTAGTGACATAAACACAGACACATTGATCAATGAAATCNAAGTTAAAACCCAGACATAAATTCACACACATATGAACACCTGATTTTTGATAAAGAAGCCATAAAAACACAATGGAAAAAAGAAAGCATCTTCAACAAATGGTACTGGTCTAACTGGATGTCTGCATTTAGAAGAATGCAAATAGATCCATATTTATCACCCTGCACAAAACTCAAGTCAAAGTGGATCAAAGACCTCAACATAAAACCAGATACACTGAACCTGATAGAAGAGAAAGTGGGGGAATAATCTTGAATACATAGGCACAGGAGACAACTTCCTGCAGGCACTAAGATCAAAAACCATCAATTGGACAAAAANNGCAGCCTACACATGGGAAAAGATTTTCACCAACTCCACATCTGACAGAGGGCTAATATCCAAAATACATAAAGAACTCAAGAAACTAGATATCAACAAACCAAATAATCCAATTAAAAAGTAGGGTACAGGTGTAAACAGAGAATTCTCAACAGATGAATTTCAAACAGCCAAGAAGCACTTGAAGCTATGTTCAACATCCCTAGCCATCAGGGAAATGCAAATCAAAATGACCCAGATTTCATCTTACACTTATCAGAATGGATAAGATGAAAACACCAGTGACAGCTCATGCTGGAGAGGATGTGGAGCAAGGGGAACACTCATCCATTGCTGCTGGAAATGCAAACTTGTACAGCTGCTTTGGAAATCAATATGGCGGTTTCTCAGAAAATTGTGAGTCCATACATTTCAAGACCCAGGTATACCACTCCTGGACATATACCCAAAAGACTCTCCATCCTACCACAAGGACACTTGCTCAACTATGTTCATAGTGGCTTTATTCATAATAGCCAGAAACTGGAAACAACTTAGATGTCTTTCAAGCAAAGAATGAATAAGGAAAATGTGGTGAAAAAAAAAAATTTACACAATGGAGTATTACTCAGCTGCTAGAAAAAAAAATGACACCATGAAGTTTGCAGGCAAATGGATGAAACTAGAAAAATTATTCTGAGTGAGGTAACTCAGACCCAGAAAGACAATCATCATATGTACTCTCTTATAAATGGATATTAGCTCTTAAGGAAAGTATCATGCTACAAGCCACAGACCTAGAGAGGCTAAGTAATAAAAGAGGGCTCTAAGGGGAATGCATGGAGCTCCCTGGGAAGGGGAAATAGAAGAGATTTTGCAGGTTGACTGGGGGCAGGTGGGGATGAGAGCAGGAGAGTTCAGAATTTGGAAGGTGGACCGGGGAAGAGTGGAGAGGGGGGCTGTGGTGAGGTGTATGAGAGAAGAATAAATAAGAGGGAAACAGGAATGATGAAGACAATAAATTAAGGTACTCTGGTTCAGCGTGCAAAATCAACGGATTTAAACGGGGTACCACATTATCCTTTTTTTTCTTTTTTCTTTCTTTCTTTCTTTTTTTTGGTTTTGTTGTTGTTGTTTGTTTGTTTGCTTGCTTTTGAGACAAGGTTTCTCTCTGTAGCCTTGGCTGTCCTGGAGTTTGCTCTGTAGACCAGGCTGGCCTCAAACTCATAAAGATCCACCTGCCTCTGCTTCCCAAGTGCTGGGATTAAAGGTGTGCGCCACCAGCACCTGTCTTCAACATTATTCTTATCTATTAGGAAATCAGTCACATTGATTTGATTGTTTAATGTGCCCTAAAGTAGAAAAATATTACTTTATTAATATGCACAATTTATATGCATATTGTTCTTATGTAAGTAATTAATGTAAAATACTTAATTTAAAAATAAATTTTAAAAGCATATAATTTTAAAAAAGCAGAAGAAGCTGGCATACAGTCTGAACACAGCCCCAAGTCCTACCCCTTCACAGCAGGTTGCCTTAGACTAATTATTTAGCTTTCAAGTGTTTCATTTCTTCTTCTGAAAATTATGAATAAGCTTTGAAAGGTTTTTGGCAATAATTAAATGACAGAGTGTCTGCAAAGTGCCTAAGAAGTGTTTAGTAAATGGCACCCTTGCTAGTAATCCATATTCCAAAGTGGACTCCTTATTTGGAAAGCAGTCTATGTACCACAGTACAGTCATTCACAGGATACCACCCGGGTAGCTGAAATTGAGGTCTGTTTGGGGTATGCAGAGGACTCAGGAGGCCTATTGTATTGTCCTATAAAGAACTAGACCACTACTACACGCAGGGTGCCTCAAGAAGACTGCCAGGAACTGGCCCTCAGAATTCTGCTAAGAGTATGAGGTCATTTTATAAAAGACACTTTGTAGCTTGGCCACCTACTGTGTGCATTTCTCACGTATCTCTGGGTGACAGAGTTTCCACCCACACCCACTGACTGAGTTGGTGTGACCCTTCTGAGAAACAGTGACCCTACCTTCAAACCAGGATTTCCAGGCTAGAAAAGAATAGACTTGGATCTTCGATCGGTTTTTCTTACTGCCCTCGGTATCTACTTCTGGCACGTTATCATTAGTACTCTATTAGGGGGTTGGTAGGGAAAAGAGAAAAGAAACGGCAACAGACGTCAGGTAATTGTGCTAAGAGTCACCAGTCCGCTAAAAACGTTTGCAATCAAGAGAGCATGCAATGCAAACAAGGTTTGGGAATTACTTGTGTGGGTTTTGTTTCCTCAGACTAACCCGTTGCTCCTTAGAAGGAAATAGTTAGAATCCACTCTCCAGAACGTAACTCTTACATAAGTCATGTGGGTTGAAAAGGGGATTTGACTCCATGGCTACCCTCCCTGGTTTGCTCGACTGCCTCTCAAGTAACACATACGGCTTCTGAGTACGCCGAGAAACCCACAGGATAATGCCTGTCTCTTATACACATCTAGATGTGTATAAGAGACAGGCTACCCTCCCTGGTTTGCTCGACTGCCTCTCAAGTAACACATACGGCTTCTGAGTACGCCGAGAAACCCACAGGATAATGCATGGAAATGAAATCCGTTACTGGCAAGCAGAGCGACAGGAGACCCCCGAGGACTGCGCCTGCAAGGAATCTGCAGTGCCTGTGGCTAACTCTGAGCCCTAGTTTAATCTTAAAGGCATCATCTGGGATAATCCCTTCAAATCTGTTCCCCATGACAGCGAGTTCCCTCTCAGGGTCCTTTACATCAACCAGTCAGAGTCAGCTTTCAGCAAACATAGACATCACATCAAACCGTCCAACAGATGTCCCCTTCACAGAAGTTGGAGCAGAACCAACACTGTGGAGAAGTCGTAACAAGGAAACAGTCAAGCCAAGCTTTCCCAGTGGATAGGCATGGCTCTCTCACAGAAAANCCACTCTAGGGTAGAATGTGAGTTTTACAGAGTGTATGAGCAAGTCCCCTCCCACCCAGCAGGCCCCACGCTGCCTGCCCAAAGCGAAATACAGGGCACTGTGTGCTCATTGAAGTGTTGGTCAGCCTCACAGCTCTCAATAACAGATTTTAGTAACCAGCATAAGAGGATTTCAAAGCAGGGAGTCAGCGTCCAGCTCCACATCTGTCTGTGGCCCCCAACTCCTGTCTGGAGAGATGGTATAGAAGTTTCTTATTCCTGTTCTGACCTCCCCCTCCTCCTGGCATCAGTGCCTTGCAGGAAAACTAATATCTGAGGGGTGCCAAGTGTTAACTAAGAGCATTCCACACGCATTCCAGGCCACCAAGAGGTTCAGGGTCACTGAGTCAGACTTTGAATTTGAACAGTTGATGACTTTTGCAGGGGCCTGGGTGAACAAAGGGAAACCTAGGAGAGTCATAAAGGTGGGAAATAGGCTCTCTTTTTTAAATTATTTAACATACTTTGCTTTGATGGCTCTGAAGNCAAAGAGTTGCAGACCCTCTGGTAGGGTGAAATAAAGTTAGTGAGCATAATTTTGTGACTCTCAATAGGGGATTTGCTTAATGCTTACTTATCAAGCATCAAGCAAAAAACACAGTTTACTAGCAAGATACTTTTCTTCTTGTTTCTATTGTAAGGGCAGGCAATTGATACTCTTTAGAAAATAAAACCACCAGCCCAATGTTGCCTGCTTTTAAATTAATGTGTGTATTTGTGTATGTGGGGGGGTATACATGTGTGGAGTACGTATGTATGCATCTGGTGTATCATACAATATATGTGTATAGTGTATATATGTGTATATGTGGTGTGTGTATGTGTGGTATGTGTGTTCATATGTATATGTGTGATGTGTATGTGTATGGTATATATGT
>LZPO01055897.1:26311-41034 GCA_001675575.1 Neotoma lepida
GCAGCAAACACCCAGATTCACCTTTAACCTGCCTTGGTTAATGAGGAAGAAAGGCAGAACGAACTGAGACTTTCACTCCCCCTGTCCTATTCCTTGCTGGAAAATCCTAAGTATCTTTTCTAGGACACTGGTGAGAAAGGCCTGGTATTCCTGAGATTTCAATGGGGTGGGTCTCAAGGGAGACTCATCTTATGGGAAGCAAGGGTCTGGGTAGATAGCAATCATGACTCAAGCCTGTGTGGGAGACTCCATGGCCGTAATTCCATGTAGAAAGTGTTTCCGATACATTCCACTTGTTCCCACACATAACCTTCCTGAACCATAATGTTAGCATGGCATCTGGCCTGTTGCTATGACCAAGTCTCACTACTAACTGTCATTCTTGGACCATCAGAGTCAGAAGAATGGAATATTGGCCACATGTCAGATTTAATGAGTTAGTCACATGCACAGTGAAGTCTGAGAACCACCCTGCTCTAAAGATGACATTGTCAGGTCCTTCCTCAGGGAGACACTTGGTTCCTGGAGAGCTGTCCTGAGCTCTAAATGATGCTTTGCTCCTCCAGAGAAGGGGAAGTTCCTCACACCAGTGATAGCAAACCTTATCTTCAAACCCTACATAGTCACAGCTTAAGAGAAGCTAATCCAGGCACAGGGCAAGAAGAATCATGTTAATAAGAACTGCTGTGAGTGAAAACATCATTCCCAGTGGGTGTAGCCCTAGTCCAACATGCTGGACCAGCCTGCAAGTTACAAGGACAATATTTTAGTGAAAGCCTAAAACCCCACCAACCTTCAAGGCTCAGAGAGTATCTCAGTCCCTCAACAAATGGATAGAACTTACTGGAACGNCTCCACTTTCCTGTCATGAGCCTCAGATTTGATTCAAGATACTGCAGTCTGCTATCATGGAGAAACTGTCCTGCCCTCCCCTCTGGACAGACACACTCTGTACAAGCCTAAGCCCATCTTGCTGTCACCATAGCATCTTCTTTGTCACAGCAAACTAGACCTGTTACTATTTCTTGACTCTTTCTCAACAAGGATGTATATCTCTGGAATGAAAAAAAAAGTATCTTACACTCTGTTCTGCAACTAGTCTATTCCCCTGACTGTTACAGACGTATACGTCACTCAGCAAAGGAGTGTCTTCAAACACTTCAACTGGCGTGGCCCATCCTTTCAGAAAGTACCTGAATGAGTCCAATAGCCCAAGACCCTCTGCTTCCATTCTGAAAGCTCAGCATCTTCCATACCTAATTAGTCCAGCTGGCTGGACTTCCCTTGAATGACACTTAGAGGAAACTCGAAGAGAAACCCAGATCTTATTGTTGTGTGGACTGGATTAAGAAAGGATCCTCAATGTGGCAAGAGCAAGATTTACACCAGGTGATCGGATAAAGTGATTGCATCTATTTTCCTTTGACAATCCAAGAATTTTCTCGAGACTCTTGAGCTGGTAAGCCACAATGAAAATGATAGCAAGAACTGGAAAAAAAACTACATGATAAATAATTATTTTAGTCAAAAAATGATTCTGTAAGCAAACTACAGTTCTAACCTCTACTGCTAAAATATCTGTATTTCATAAGTCACCCTGCTGTCTTCTTGTAACTAGAAGAGGATGGTTTGAGAAAATGACCAAAGGCCTGGGCTAGACTTTGCTTCTAGCAATATTATTACTGTAAAAAGAAACGATGCGTGTTATCAGAGCATCTTTCTAACCATTTCAGCAAATATTCTTCCTTTACATACTATTCCCCTTAAGTGGATCAGATTAAAAAATGAAGTCATTGCTAACATTGAAAACATACTTACCTAAGACTATGAAAAAAGTGTCACAGAAGACAGAGCCAAAGAAGTGGGATTTCCCAAGCCCTTTNGAACCCAGAACATCATGAGTAAGTTCAAGATATTAGACACTGTTTTTATATTGTTGGATTTTGGTTTTGCTTTAATCTGATTATAACTGTGCCCTGGGTCTTCCCTTTTAGAACAAAAATGTATGAGACTTACTTTGNGTTTTGCAGGAATCCACAGCTAAAGAGACTAGGTTTTAAAATAGAATTTTGATTTTTAAAGTGTTAAAATTTTTAAAGAATGTGGGGCTTTTAAAGTTGGACTGTTTTACATTGTGATATTAACATGAGATCTTTGGGATAAATAAAAAATTNCAGTTTAAAGCTTTGCCCAGTGGCAGTATCGTAGCCAATGAGGTTTATCTGAGATGCAATTATTGCTAATTGAAAAATTATGGTTTAAAAGTAATGCCTTTGTATGTCAAGTTGACAAATGGTCAATTGTCCTGTTTAGTTTTGTCAACTTGACACAAACTATAGACACCTGAGAAGAGAGAACCTCAGTCGAGGAATTGACTCCATCAGATTGGCCTGTGGACTTGTCTGTGGCGTATTGTCTTAATTGATGATCGATGTAGGAAGGCCCAGACCACTGTGGGCAATGTTGCCTTTGGGCAAGTTGTCCTGGGTTGTATAGAAAGCTGAGTAGAGACAGAAGAAGCAAGCCAGTAAGCTGTGTTACTCAGTTCAGTACCTGACTATGGGTTCTTATTTTGAGTTCCTGCCTTGACTTCCCTTGATGATGGACTGTATCCTGTAAGTCAAATAAACTCTTTATTCCCCAAGTTTCTTTTGGTCATGGTGTTTATGGAAGCACTAAAAGGGCCTACTAGAACAGAGAGGTGGTCAGTACCAACTGTGATTCATCATTTCTACAGGTGGCAGTCCAGTGTCCACCTCAGGATCACCAAAGTTCACAGTTCCAGGGAATGATGCTCATATTTCACTNTCTGCAACAGTGATTCGTAGTACTTCAGTGCAAAGCCTGCCAGTCGCACACAGTGGCCAAAGCCTTCCATTTCAAACAATTAGTAATTCCTTCTAAGAATGTGGAAACATTCCTTACACTCTTGTATAGTATGAGCAAGCTTGAAACAAGCAAAGTTAAATACCATTCTTCTAAAGGAGTCTAAATGTACTATCTCAGAGAAACGCACACTCGATAGGAATCCTCAGGAGTCATTAAATTGCAGAATATAATTTCCACATCCTGAAATAACTATGAAAATTTTCCTTTAGAAGCAAACAGCACCTCCCCAAATGTAAAAAAAAAAAAAAAAAAATCCTAAAAATGAATTGCTAAAATTCCACTGAATGACACATTCTTCTAGAAATCACTTACTGGTAGATAACTCCCAGATGCCATCCTCTGTGAAACAAAAAAGTCACAGGGAAACATAATCTTTTGAGGATACTTAAAAATACATTTTGCCAAATAGGGTAATAATGATCCTCCCAGGAGCCAAAGAATAACTAAAATAAATAAATAAATAAATAAATAAATAAATAAACAAACTTTAAGGAAATCTCCCTTCAAATCATTGGTCAATAGGGCTCAAAAGTCTCCCAAAAATACATTTTGCCAAATAGGGTAATAATGATCCTCCCAGGAGCCAAAGAATAAATAAAATAAATAAATAAATAAATAAATAGATAAATAAATAAATAAACAAACTTTAAGGAAATCTCCCTTCAAATCATTGGTCANTGGGGCTCAAAAGTCTCCCAAACAATATAAGCTATCTATTCCCCTTGATTCCTTCCAAAGATNCCACACATTNGGACACAAGAATCAAGTTGGAATTGTCCTGGAAGCCTCCTCTCTGCGAACTAGCTCTCATAAAATCAGAGGGTGAGATGCAAGCTACCAAGAGAGAAAAGNAACCAATGGTCCTATCATCAACTGTAAAGCCTGTGAACCACAATGACCAGCCTAGCAAGATACCCCCAATTGTACAATAGTGACACTTATATCTTAGGTGTAACTAACAACTGCTTCTAACTGTATTCTAAATGCTTATCCTTATATCCCCCATAGGTATAGCCCTTATCCTTCAACAAAGAAGCTTCTCTTTGCAGGTAGTGGTTCCTACAGAGATCCACAACTGGTCAAAACTGGAACAATAGGTGATCATGGGATGCTGTGGTGGTTTGAATAAGAATGGTCCCCATAGAGTCATATATTTAAATGCTTAGGGAGTGGCACTTCTTGAAANGATTAAGAAGTATGGCCTTGTTGGAGTAGGTGTGGCCTTGTTGGAGGAAGTGTGACACTGGGGGTGGGCATTGAGGCTCTGTCTCTTCCTTCTGCTCGCCAATCCAGATGTAGAATTCTCAGCTCCTTCTCCAGNACCATGTCTGGCTGCATGTTGTTGTGCTTCCCACCATGCTGATAATGGACTAAACCTCCAAAACTGTAAGCAAGCCTCAATTAAATGCTTTCCTGTATAAGAATTGTCATAGCCATGGTATAGCTTCACGGCAATAGAACATTGACTAAAACAGGTGCCCAGCCCCAACTAGTTCATCTACAATGTGAAGCCATATACCTAAGACTCATGAACCATCACAGAAAAGGGGGCAGAAAGATTGTAAGATCCTGAGGACCAGGATATATGCTGTGAGCTTGTATTTTCTAGACAAGACAGGAAAACTGCACCCACAAACTCTCTATAATTTGGTTGTATAAACAAGACCTGCGCAATAACATACCTGTTGACATACCAGTGGGGATGGAGGAAATTTCNCTCTACCCCAGATAAAGAACTTCAAGCAATCAATGGCAGGTGAGNGAGGAAGAATCAATTTCTTTCCAGGGATGTTGTTCGAATCTTAGATGGTCTTTTAATAAAAACCCAGAGCCAGATATCAGGGTGAAAGCTGAAAGATCAGAAAAGCAGAATAAGCCAGCCACTAGTTCTTACCTCTTTGAAAGCCTCAGTCTCAAGAAAGTGAGTTCCTGTTTCCTCACACCTTATATACCTTCCTCTGCCCAGACATCACTTNCTGGGATTAAAGGTGTGTGTGCTTCCCAGTACTGGGATTAAAGATGTGTGCNACCACTGCCTGACCTCTGTGTCTAATCTAGTGGTTGGCTCTGTCCTNTGATCCTCAAGGCAAGCTTTATTAGGGTACACAATATATCACCACACAGGGACAGTTCTCTTGGGCTATCCAATCCCCAGTGGGCAGCCCTAAACACAAGTACATGTGGTCAAAACTAAATGGATTCAGTAGGTTTTATGTGTTTGTTATATGTAGCAGTAATAATTCCAGAAGAAGAGGTCATGAATCTGAGAGGAGGTNGGTGAGAGAGGAGTTGGAACAGAGTGGGGTGGAAATTATATAAATACAGTGTACTGTATGAAATTCCACAAAAAATCAGAAATAAATTAATTAAATTAAAAATTAAAACAAAACTAAGAGGATGAGCTAGAGAGTTTGCTAGTGGTTATGGGCACTTAGTGTTCTTGCTGAAGACCTGAATTTAGTTCCCAGCACCCATGTCAGATGGCTCACAGCCACTTAAAACTCCAACTTCAGAGGTAACCAAGTTCCTGGTCTCCATGGGCACCTGAGCCCACATGCACAGCACCCACCCACTCACACACACATATACATATAATTAAAAATAAATCTTAAGGAACATGAAACACAGAGGGGACTGGCATTGCCAGTCAGACAATGTCAGGGGTCTCACAGGCATCCACCACTCTCTTCTTTCTCAGAAGCAGCTGACTGGGCACAAGGTCCTAAAAATTTCTCTCCCTTTGTCTTCTCTCACTAAAGTCAGAAAATTCAAGTCGATTTCTGCAGGTTTGGGATTCAGCAAATGTTTGTGCTGTGTGGCAGCTTTTCATCAGCTTTCTGTGCATGGCCAAAAGGAAGCTCACCTGTCTTTGAGCTCAGAGAAATGAATGAGCCAAAGAACTTGACATGAAGGCAATCCTGTCATCCCAAAGAGCAGGAATAGGAAATTTGTCTCCAAAAAATAAAAAGAGTTATTAAAAAGGCAGTGAAAGATTTACCACTTTCCTTTTTCCCTTTCAGAAAAGTCAAAGGCTATTCCTTGTTTGAATGAGAACAAAGGCCCTGGAGGATCAAGGTGCAGGTAAATATTTGAAATAATGTGTCATTGTATTTTCCATAATGGCCTGCAGTCTTTGAACTCTGACAGCTTTCCTATCTACAGGTTGGTTGGTTTTTTTTCTTATTTGCTCTCTTAGACTGTCAGTCACCCAAGCGGCTCATAAACACAAGGGCACTGAAAGGCATTCAGCCAGCATGACCTCAGAAGTATTTACACACTGCGATGAGACCATGATATAACTCGAGTTTCTGTATCGCTGCACTCTCTGCCAATCACTATGCCAGTGTGTTCCTCAGAGGTGTGCTAAGTATTGGTTTAGGATAAAAGAGAGAAGACAAACACTGGTGTGTGACATGAGGTGTGATTTTCTAAGAAGCCATTGTTTCTTAGCACGGACTGCCTGACTTCACCCCCTGCAGTTCTGAGCCCCCAGTCCTGAAGTGCATCCCAGCTGCGCCNGGTCAGGGATTCAACAGAGTGGTCACCGGTGAGAAACACTGCACTTGGAAATGGTGGAGATGCTTTTGTTCTGTATGGTACACAACTAAGACAAACCTGACGTGAGACATTAAACGCTGGACCTGGGAAGAAATTTGGACAGAGACTAGAAATGGCTGAAGAGGAAATACCACTGCACCCCAAGCCAAAATCTGGTAAAATGGAAAAAAAAAATACATGAATGTGAAAATGAGAGAGGCCCACTACATGAAGAGGCATTGAAATGGCTTCTCAGAATGGGGTTCAGAGCCCACTGAGGAACTCGAATTTATGCTGCTTAGAATGTGAACTCAACCCTTTGACCTATGACGTCCAGAAGGACCCAACTAACTAGATAATCAACCTGTACCCAGAGGCTCCTAGTACATCTCAAGAGGCGCCCAACTGCTGTTTTCTAGACATTTCCATCTGTTTATACATTCTTTCATCAGTGGCATACCCCTGTTCCTTTATGAGTTGCAGAGTCCCGGTTTTCTCCCGATGTTTAAAGCTCCCACTTTTTCTGTCTTCTTGGAAAAGTCCTTCAGACCAGCTGAACCCATTCTCCCAAACTACAATCCCTAAGACCCACGTGCAATTCTTCTGCTTTTACAGTTTCTAAGTTCGAATTGAATGACACGCACCAATACAAATAACAAGAGGTGAGGGCTATACTCTTTCACTAGAGGTGCGGGGGTGTTCTAGCCTACAAGATAAAGAGCTAGCCTACAAGATAAAGAGCCAAATGAAGCTTAACTGTCCAGTGAAAGTCTACAGTTCTATCTTCTCCATGCACCTGGGGAAACACAGCCCACACACAACCGTGAGAGGCTGGGTGCTGTCTTCAAGTCCTTCAGTTCTCTACTGGGATTCCTTCAGCTTCGGGGATTTCCACATTGGCCTGGAGCCCTTTGGCAAAGCATCCTGCTACACAGAGAAGGNCTGTGAAGAACTGTAAGTAAGATGCCAAAGGAGTCCCCAATGAGCAGGTCGACTTTCAGATGAAGCACCCTTTTTCCCTTCTGTCCACTCAAGGCCAGACTCTCCAGGGGTCCTTTAAACTCCTTTCATGCAAGTCAGGCAGATGCTCCCCACTCATGAGAGAACAGATTCAAAAGAGATCTCCCCCAAGGTTAACCATCTATTACACTTCTTATTGAAAAAAAAAAGGATGGGCCAGACAGTGGTGTCACATGCCTTTAATCCTAGCACTCAGGAAGCAGAGTCAAGCAGATCTCTGTGAGTTCAAGGCCAGGCTGGTTTAGAGAGCTAGTTCCTAGACAGCCAAGGCTACACAGAGAAACAGAGAAGCCTTGTTTCAAAAAACAAACAAACAAACAAACAAACAAACAGGCTTTGTAGTGAAGGAGGTNTGAACTTCTAGGGAACAGGCTATAGAGCTTCAGCAGAAGGGAGAGAGATCCCTTCTCTGTGTGGNACCAACTCTCTAGCTATGACCAATGTCTTTGCCTTCCCTATCCTCTGTCAAAATACATCTGCCTGGACAGGATTTCTCAAAATCATTAAAAACATCTGCAAATCTCCTAAAATGTCTTGATATAAAAGAAAAATGGCAAAAGCAATCATTTCAGAGTCTGGAAATGAAGCAGAGAAAGGGGGTGTTTATCCATGAACAACTGATAACCTCAGAAGTGGGGCTCCATGACCCCCTGGCCTGGTCTGCTCCCACTCTCCTCTAGCTCAAATGCACTGCTGAGTCTANCAGGGTGAACCATAAACCACCCACTTCACTGATAGAAGCACTCACCATGCCTAGTTGGACTGCAAATAAAAATATTCAGACTGGCAAGAAAGAAAATGGATGTAGCCACCACCAGAATGTACAACAGACAGACTGGCTGCTCAGATACTAGACAGGGAAATCCTAGAAATGAGAGATCTGTAAGGCTCAGATGAGGCCCCATATGACTGACACGGCATACTCTCACAGGGGAGCCCCACGAGAACCCAATNGAATGGAAAACCAGGGATGCATTTGAAACCTGCTTGAACTNTGAACTTGCTCCTGGTGCACAGCCAGACGTGGANGCTGCACTAGAGATGCATGTGCACCACCTCTNACCACTCCCTGGCTGACTGCCAAGCTCTGCAGACCCAGGGCAGCCCATAGAAGATGGGCTGTGGAGAGGAAAATAAGAATGGAAACAAAAAAGTTCTCCGCATCACAGGGGCAAAGGTTGTGCAGATGGACTCTGAGCAATTAACCAAAACAACAATAACAGAAACAATAGGAAGAAAAAGAAAAAAGACCAATTGTGAACCCTGATGTTGAGCTGAACATGAAGAAATTGTCCAAAAACAGAGCAGAAAGGAAAATGATTGAAAGAGGCNTATGGGAAAACAACACTCAGTCATTANGTATGCNCCAAGAGCCTCAGAGAAAGACAGGGAAAGAAAAATTTGAGGGGAGTGGTTAAAAAGCAAGCATCATGTGTGCTGATAAGCTCTGCAAATCCTGAACAAGTGAACAACCAGAAAAAGAGAAACAAAGTGAAGAGGTGCAGCAATACAAGGATGGCTGGCTCTACAGACGCAATGAGCTCCTCTTGAGAAATGAAGCCCTCTAACCTAGAATTTTACACGTCCAGTAAAGTTCTACGTGTTAAGTAGTTTGGGCCCTCTGACATCAATTAACCGACAATACAGTTCCCCACAGACTTACCCACANGCCAGTCTGATCTGGCAGTTCTTCATCAGATGCTCTTCTCTCAGCTGATTCTAGGATGTGTCAAACCAAACCAGGACAGGAAGCATTTCAAGTAAAATTAAAGGTAAAAGCAAAAGCCTTTTATTTGGAGGTCTGTAGCCTNGGCAAATGATATGAATGTAACAGTCAAATTGACAAGGAAGGTGAATGGCGCTGTGCTGTGGTGAGCCTCTTGCATTCCCTGTGGAGTCCTGCTGCATTCAAGTAAGTGGGTACTGGTCTCTGCAGCAACTACTGAAGGGCAGAGTGAAAGGAAAAATAGAACGCAAAGGATTAAAAACAAGACACTGGAATGCATATGTTTGGCTAAGGATATGCATTCAAGCTATATAAAGAACTTCTATGGGCCTGGAGAGATGGTTAAGAAGGTTTGCAAAGGACCTGGGTTCAGTTCCCTGCACCCATGTGGCAGCCCACAAGCAGCTATAACTCTAGTTCANAGGGACTGAATGCCTTCCTCTGATTTCTGCAGGTACCAGGCATTCACCTGGCACACATACATACATACATGTAGGCAAATATATAATTTTAAACACATTTTTAAAACACACAANTTTTTTAAAAACACATACTTTTAAAATATGAAAACAAAGAACTACAATAAAGTAGGTTAATAGTCTTATACATTTTCTGCTAGTGTTCTCCTGTCTTAATTGTTGTTATCATTACATACATGAATCAAAATGTCATTTTTACCTCATAAGTACATATAATTTTCTGTCAACCGAAGCTTTAAAAAATTAAGAATGTTTTAAAGTCCAAATGACCNGGTGAAAATGGGCAAAAATCTTAGCTATTTCACCAAAGAAGACATAAAGATGTTTGGTGTTGTTAGTCATCAGGAGTGTACAAAGGAAAACCTCTAGCAGACACTGCAAAACACCCCCTAGAGTGGTTAAAATGAAAACGACAAATGTTACTAACGATCTTGCCATTCCTCTCCTCAGTGTTCACCACAGAGAAATGAAAACACATGTCCACCGAGCATCTTGCACAGGAATGCTCATTACTGCTTTATTCATAACAGTCCTAACTCAAGTAGTGCGATGTCTCTCAGGGACATGGACAAACAAGCCATGGCATTTTTCTGCAACGCAATATGACTTGACAAAAGAGAGAGGATGAGGGCTGAAACAAGTAAGGCCGTGCATGAATCCCTACAGAAACATGTCAGATGGGCAGGGCAGTAAGACACCATTGTGAGAACTTAAACCACAGGAACATGAGCAAAGCTAGTGCAGGAGGGAAGCAAGTCAAGAACAAGGCTGACGTGATGGTGATGCTGGCGANGAGAGAGCTGTCAAGGGTACAGAAGTATCTCTGTATCTGTTCACATATCTATAATCTTAAATATATATAGTTTTACAGCGTAAAATTTATACATTTTACTGCAATTTCATTTAGGTAATGCAAATTTATATACTTCAATAAAACACACACACATACACCCGTATGTCTTCTTTCCTGTCTCATTGACTGTGACTGCCCTCTAAAGCTACTAAAGATAGGATGGTACACTTTGGGTGCCATAAATTCTGTCAGGTCCCAGCCCTGAATAAGACTTTTAGTTCTAGGTTATGGTCATCCCAAAACCAATGAAACAAGAGGATTTCCCAAGCAAAAGTGAATAACTGGCTTTGTGGTCAATCCACCACCAGCTGCCATGTTGACAGGTGTCTGGTGGAGCCCAAGGAAGAAAAGATAATTATTATTCAGCCAATCTACTTGCTGGTTTGATACATCATTTAATATACTATATATCACTTGGATAACGTAAGCATGAACCTCTCAAATTACAAATCAACAAACTGTTTATCTGAGAAATAAGAATAACATTTAGGGTGACACACTGAGTTAAAGAGAGGGTTTTGCTCACCAGTGGCTTCCCCAACTTCCCTAAAAATGATTCCTATACCCCATCCACCAATTCTCTCCCATCAGATTTAGTGCCTGGGTTCATGGGGGCTTCAGAAACTAGCAATAACTGTGAAATGGCAAGTATTGTAATGACTAAAACCATTCATCTAAAACTAAAAGCTTTTTGAAGGAATTCAACAACCTTTGCTGGCATGGTGAAAGACTCAGGGGTCAGCATGGAGTGTCAAGGACACAGTCGTGTTTTTGATGAAGTGGACACATTCCTGCAGTTTTCAGAGACCACTCAAAGCACTGGGTAAGAAATTGATAAAAGATGAGTTCAGGAAACCTGAGTACAAGGAGAGAAGGTCAACTTACAGCCTTCTGTTCATGAATCCAATCTCGATGCAAAGCATTGGCTCAGTAATGGGTTTTTGTTTTTGTTTTTGTTTGTTTGTTTGTTGTTTTGTTTGTTTGGATTTTGGTTTTGGTTTGGTTTCTTGTTTTTTTTTCCAGACAGAGACCTGGCTGTCTTGGAACTCACTCTGTAGACTATACTGGCCTTGAACTCACAGAGATCCACCTGCCTCTGCCTCCCAAGTGCTGGGATTAAAGATGTATGCCACCACACCTGGCGGAATTGCTTTTAAATATAATGCTAAAGAACTTTGGTTTAGTGAGTAAAATAATTCCATCTGTAAAATAAAATTGAGAATGAGTAGGAGAAATTAAGCACAAGTTAAGAACGTAGGCTAAGGGGTTGGATAGAGGGCTCAGCACTTAATAGCACACACTGCTCTTGCAGAGAACCTGAATTGGGTTCCCAGCACCCACACCAGTCAGCACACAACTGCTGTAACTCCAGCTCCAGGAAATCTAATGCCCTCTCTCAGCCTCTCCAGGCAGCTGCACTCACCTCCANACANCCTCAGAGGTATACACACATAAACATTTTTTGAAGAGGATGGTCTAAAAGTCTGACACATCTAGGTTCAAAGTCTAGCTGGAACTTAAAGCTGTATCAGTGATCTGCATTTGTAGGGAGTGGCCCAGTTTCTCTGTATTAATTTCTTGATCTGAGAAATGAGAGAACTAGGAAATCCCACAAGGCTGTTGTCAACATTGAACGTGATGATATATATATATAAAATACTTAGTATAACTACAGTAAATTATTGCTTTCATGGCATCCTATTTCAATCCTCAGAAACAAACATCATTGAAGTAATTTAGGGACACAATTTAATTAATGTGCAGGTTTGATCCAAAAGACAACTTTTAAGTGACTGTGCTTTTTACATCATATACACATAGGTAAGAGAATCATTCTTTAGCCATATTATAGACATATCCAAGTTCTGGATTCTTTTCTCTGTTGCTGTGATAAAACACCCAAATCAAAATTAACTTCAGGGTGGAAAGGAACCTAGAGGCAAGATGTGAAGCAGAGAGTAAGGAGAAATGCTGCTTACTGGCTCGCTTCAGCTATCTTTCTTATCAACCCTGGCCCACCTGCCTAGCATCACCCAGAGCGGATGGAGCCCTCCAACATCAATTAGCAATCAAGAAAATGCCCCACAAGCCAATCTGAGGGTGGAGAGACTCTCCTCCCAAGTGTGACTAGTTGACAAGCAAGATTACCTATCAAATATTCTTTGTAACTTTNATAATTATCATTTCACGGACATGAATGGAGTATTTCTGATGCNCTNAAACCAAAACAAACAAACAAAAAAAACTATTGATCCCACTATACTCCATTTGAAGGAAGTGACAAAGGCAGAAGGGAGATGACTCTTTCTGCTTTTGGACCCTCTGAGGAAACTCACCTCCAAGGGTTGTTTGCAATAAAGTCAGCCAAAGGGGAGTCTCCTAAACTCCTGAGGAGATTGCTTTGTTTTCTTTCATGAACTATGGAGAAGAGCTGTGGCAGATGGCAGAAACTCTTTAAAAGTCCTTACACATTCCAGTTGTTTTTGAAATAGTCCAGTTGTTGATCAGGTGACCCAGAGAGCAGAGGGAGGCTCTGATGTTGCTGAAGGAGCTGTATGAGGAACAGTTTTAGGACTGGGAAAGANAGAGATNACCTCACAACGCATGNGTNGCAGGAGCACCAGCTTTCCTGATGGGAGCTCTGTGACTGGGTCGGTTCTGCAGGGCAGTTCTGTCCTGTCCGGCACTGGGTATGGCTTCCCCTGGGAAGGGGGCATGCTCTCTGGGAGGCAGTGCNGATGGGACNGCCAAGGCAATTCCTGGAATCAACTGGGGATGTCTGGGTGCCTCAATACAACAGTTCTGAAGTGAGGACTTCCAGGTGGCTAACCACTGACCCCACTTCAGTCTCAGAAATCCTGAACCTCCGATGACTGCATTACCCCAGCTTCCTATTTACATAAACACTGCTTATTTACATAAAACCAGCATTTCCCAAATCATCATTTGCTTCTGGTTCTGTTAAAGTTTTTAGTCTTTTGTCACCTCTAGAAGATCTGAGCTTCTAGTCTCTATTTGGATCCGCATTTTCCATGAACTACTGGCGCTGTTTAGAACACGTCTGAAANCCAGTCCCATATCTGAGGGAGAAGGCGGTTCCATATCCGGGCAGAACNCTGGCCTTCCTCTGTCTGGATCAATATCTCTTCATTTGAGAGAGGGCTTCCTGAAGCTGAGAACCCATGATCTCAGACTTAGGATTTTAAAGTAAGGCACTGTTTGTTGATACAGCTGAGAGTGATTTTCAGTGGAGGGTGTGGAATTTACTGCCACTGTGGGCAAAAATACCCTGCTTTCTGCACTTGAGCTGAAATGTAACAAATCCATCTTTCCATATTACCGAAGCAGGAGGCTGATGTGTGGCTTATGGAATGAATCCTCTGACAGTGGTTTCCTGGTTTCTTGAGTAGAGGAAGGTCAGAACAGCCTGTCCATTGCTGGTATGCAAGGGCAGTGCCCAAGCTGGAAGGTACATGGTTGCTTTGTCCCAAAGAACAGCTGCTTTGGAATTACTGTGGTCGGATATTTGGGGGTACACTGATAAAGTGAGGAAAACATACAGGATAACACAAAAGGGAGAGAAGGCTTATTTATGAGAGAGAAAGAGACTCAAGAGTTGTATTTGTTAGCTTTTGGCTAGGGGCTCCTCAGGCCATGCTGGCTTGCAGGAGCCTCTTTCTCCCTCACCCTCATAGCTAACTATAATTCCTGCTGTTGCAGGGAAATGACAGGCAGTCATCTAAGAGGGTCTGTGAGTTGACAACTTTCACTTCCCCAAGGAAGTTTACTATAAGCAATTGGGCTACAGTGNCCACATACCACAGGATGGACACCAGCCAAAGGCCCAAAGCTTTCCCCTTCCACTCCTGCCTGGGAAGCAGAGACAAGCCAGACATGAGCACCTACTGTGGGCTATTCATCAACTATATGACANAGGACCTCCCCGCTTTTTTGGAATCCCACAAGGTGAGAGTGCCACATTGCCCTGTGGGGTCTNAACTTTCCTCCAAACTCCTGACATGCTGTCCTATGGCATTAATAACTCNTCTGGTAAATCTCTTCCCCAAAAACAATCTGCTCCAGTGTCCCCCTTGNACCCAAACCTGATACTTTTCAGTATTTTTCTTCTTTGGCCAGTAATAGCTAGGTAAATTTTAACTCAAATGAAAAGAAGTGACATGGACTGATTACTTGCTTGTCACCAAAATTTCTGTTCTAG
>LZPO01055899.1:0-18063 GCA_001675575.1 Neotoma lepida
ATATATATATATATATATCCTTTCATCTACATCCAAAGACCTCTTTAACATCATCAGTACAAAGAACTCATGTGTCTAAATTTATATATAGACTCTGTCTTCAAGCATTCACATTTACTTTGGCTTTCCTTCATTTCCGTCTGTAAGATACATCTCTGTGTTAGTTGTGGATATGTGCCCCTTATCTGTGACAAAGATTATGAAGATGCAGCCACCACAAGGACATTCTGATGGCACAGAGCTGGTGAGTGGTGCCCTGGACTGAAGTGAGAAGCTATGCTGAACTGTTGGGAAAGCTGATGTACCTGACACCAGCCTACAGACTCCCCAGGGATGACCATGGATGGCTGTCAGCTCCACACAGTGAGATGAAAAACAGCGAGCATTTAAAATACACATTCATTTTTAAGCAATCTGTATGTTTGGCTTGTCTTCATTTGGCACTTGTTTGTCAGAGGGGAAAAAATGTTCTCCTAGGGAAATTAAATAAATAAAGTATTCCCTATGAAAAGGCAAGGCAGAGACATAAATAACTAACATCGTTCTCTCCTCATCAGAGTTTAACATCTCAGTATCTGATCAAAAGTTTGAAAGTCCCTTTTCTAGGCTTCCAGGATATTCGGCATGAGGCTTTAGAAATACACACACTTAGAGCAGACGCTCATTCTGATTACATTTTCCATTCGGTACCACCTACTTTATTTTTGATGGGCTTCGCGGGAGAAACTTGCTTATTTATTTATTCATTCATTCATTTATTTATTTTTGATGCTCTCAGCGTTGCTGGAATTCATAATATGAATTACTTTGATTTTTCAAATGCAATTCTGTTAAATCCAGGCTGGGAGAAGAAATGCCTCTGTTTAGTGGCAACTATAGCACCCACGCCTGTGAGTTTCTAGAGCCTTTTACGAATTACATGAAGAGGTGTTTGTTGGGAAAACTGAGAGCTGGGGTGGGGTTACTACCTTGTGTTAATACTTATATAGAAACTACTACCAGCGGTGCTATCTGCTTGGCCATGGTTTTCCTGGCTACTTTTAGTTCTCATGTTTACTTTTAGTTCTCATGTTTAGTGCAGGCAGAGCATCTGTGTAGTGGTCTTAACTTTTATGCTCCTTGTGGAGGTGTTAGCAAATCTCATGTAGGTTTGCTTTCTATTTGTCTCTTGGCAAAAGAGTTTATGTAGTTCCACACTGTCTCATTTTGTGGAGAAACATAACATGGTCTATTGTGGTTAGATGTCTCAATGTCACAGAGAGTTTTGGAGTTAAAATTTGGTTTTCATAATGAAGTTTGCAAGAAAACGAGTGAATCCTGAAGTGTTATAAAGTGAAATGACCTGGGCTCTGAAAGACAAAATAGTCCCATGTTCTCACATATGTGGGTCCTAACTTTTAGTGTTTGTATACATGTATAAAGTGGGTATGGAAGTGTTCAGGCAATGAAATTGTATAGAAAACTGTAAAGTGACAGCATGGGGTGCTGAAGAAGGGAGCGGGGTAGGAGGATACATGTGACATGAAAACTAAAGGCTACTGGGAGTGGAGGGCAGGGGGTGAGGTGGGGCCAGGGAAGGAGGCTGGAGAAGGAGATAAAATCAACTAACACATTTTTGTTTGAAACATGTCATAATGTGACCTAGTATTCTGTATGTTAAAAATAATATTTTGTTTTCTTGACTTAATGGGATATTCTATGTTTTACTAGATTATCTGTGGTCACATTACATAAGGTGCTTGAGACACAGGATGGCACCAGCGTGATCAACTTTACATAATTTTCTTAATTAAGAAAATGTGGAATTTTTAACAAATACATAAAACCAGTTGTTAAATGGCTGTCATCATCTGTACATTTCTCCGAAGTCTGAAGCATATCCTTGCTCAGATTGCTCCTTAATCTTTGTCTGCTCAATTGAGTGCCCTGACTTTCCCCCTGATTCTGGGTCACATTTCCCATTTCTTAGCAGTCTTTTAGCATTGACCATGTTGTGGACAGTGTGCTGGGTTCTGTTCTTGTCCCCTGAGTGTGTTGACTGGTGTTGGGCTGTGTTTTTGGCCAGCAGCTAGCTTAGCAGTACTCTCACTTGAAGCTGTCATGCTTGTGGAAGACATGCCTTTCAGTCCTTCCAGCCTTTGCCTTGCTGTCTATCCATGTTTCTGGAGAAGGATGGTTTAGTGATTTCTAATGGTGGATCTCTCTTCTCTAGATTCCTCTCCTCATTTGGCAGCTGCTGAGAGATCACTTTAAACATTGTCCTCGGATACCGCAGACCTAGTCCATCACAGTTTAGTCACTCCACAGGATGCTTGCTATTGGCGTTGCCTTCAGGAAAAGGTCTACAAATATTGGAAATTTGTGCATTGCCTCCTCTTATAAATTTGCCTCAACTTTTTTCTATTTTTGTTTTCAGTATTTTCTGGAGGTGCTTTTTCCTTAGCTTAGGGGTCCAGTGCCTAGGTTTCACAGTCCTTTCCTATGTGAAGGCCGATCCATAGCTCCCAAACCAAGAAGTGTTTTTAACAGATTTTTTTCTTGAATTCTATTAAGCTTATATTATAAACATATAATGAACACTCTTTATATAACATGCTAGGAAAATTTACATAATGTATTTTGAGTATATGGATTACATATATAGATATATAGCATATTGAATATTTCTATTGTATCTATACATTAGAGAAGGCATATGATATTCTATGTAGCTGTGCTACATAAAGCAAGGAGAGGTGGACTATATCTGCAATCTTAGCTCATGGGAGGCAGAGCAGAAGGATAGCCCAGGCAAGCCCAAACTACATAGAGACCTTATCTCACCAAAACTAGAGAAAAGCCAGCCTGCATGCTATGTGTTAGATGCTGTGTTTGTCTTCTGGAATCCCAGGATTCCAGGGGTCTGATGTTAGTGCTATCTTGACCTGACAGCATCCTTGGCACTGAACTGCATTACAGCTATCTAGGACAACTGCATGAGCTGCAGTTGGACCGCTTTCCCTCCCTGTATGTGCTTCCCCTACTTCCTCAGAAAGCTGTGCTCTCATTTTCTTCAGGTTTCAAGATGTATAGGAATTGTTACCTGCCCAAGCTTGTCAGAAAAGGAATCTCTCTCTCTCTCTCTCTCTCTCTCTCTCTCTCTCTCTCTCTCTCTCTCTCTCTCCCTCTCTCTCCTGTAATTCTCATTTCATTTCATTTCCTTTTGTTCTCCTCTGGATAGTTCCATTTTTTTCCTCCTCTGAGAATTGTTTTCATTCCAACAAAGTACTCCGAATCTCTTTCTAGCTGGTCTCCTCCACATTACATCCCAGAATTAAATCTGAAAGTCAGCTGCAGCCTTTTTGCTCAGTGAATCAGTGTCAAAGTGAGAAAATTTGAAAAGAAAATGGGTTTGCGCTGGCGTGTCTTCTATAGCTGGAGGGTGGATCAGCATCGTCCTCAGCCACTCTGGCCTCCACCGTCATCTTCTGAGACAACTTGGAAAAGAATGCTCAGAGAGCAGCGGGGATTATTTTGATTGTAGCCCATAGTAAAACTGAATTCAGGGATGTAATCAAGAGAAGTTTATTATCAATCATTGTAAGAAGCCAGAGCTAGGAAATTACAGAGTTGGTTAACTCAGTCTCTCAGCGTCGGGAGGACTTTGCCTCTGCTTCTCTGCGGCTCTTACAGCTTTCCTCTGTTCACAAGGTGGCTTCCTCTGCTTTGAGGACTTTGTCTTCATGGCACAACATCCAGAGGCACTGACACACATGATCTGTGTCTGGATTTACTTTAAATCAAATAGGAACATATTTTCTCCAGATCACCAGGGCAGCCTTGTGAGCCTTTTGGCCGGAAGTGGTCATGTGTTGTCTGCTAGATCATTTATGGCAAAGGAGAGTAAGATTATCATGACTGGCTTAGACTAAGTGCTGTGGTTTAGATATCACCCCTTCCTAGAACATGTGCACCTGGACCCTCAAGAATGAGGACTTACATAGAAATAGGATCATTATAGAGAGCATTTTTAAAGATCTCTCTATAAAAACTACTCTATAAAAACTGGTGAGCCTTCAATCCAGCAAGAGTTTTCATAGCAAGAGTGGTGGCTATAGAGACACTATAGAGACATATATAAAGTTAGAAGCAGAGGCTGACTGAGGCAGCTCCGGCTGTAGAACACTCAGAACGTCTTTAGCCAGGGGAGATAAGAAGTGGTGGCTAGAGCCACCAGAGAGAGAGGCCTGGCCAGCACTGAATCTCAGGGACCAATGACCAGCTTGTACCTCAGAGGGACTCAGGAGAAGGATTTGCCCTGGATATTTTTACTAAAACATACTAAATTCAACATTAAAATACCATACCTACTTAAAAATAAAATGATTCAGGATATTCTATAAAAGAGAATTTAAAGCATTTTTCTGAGTCAAGGGTACCAAATACATTTGGTCAAATACAGTTTTAGCCAGAATTCTAGTAATAGCAGTAGCTGCTCTATAGCCTATGAATAAAAGATGAACTCATGCTTCAAGGACACATTGGGGTTTTGAAAATGATTTTGTGTGTCAAAAAGAGAACCAGGGTAGTAGTCAGTTATGGTAAATACAGTTCTTTGAATAACCATCTTGGCATTGATGTCACAGGGTTCACTGCAGGGAGTTCAGCTGCCATAAGGAACACCAAGAACCTCAGAGAGCCAATGGTACTGCTCTAAGAAGGTCATATGTAGTAGGTTTGGAGTCTTGAAAATAATAGACAACAGTATATCTTGAGTCAATTGTCTCTCCATTGGATGAAAGAAAATGGGAAAAATATATAAATTTAAAAACAGAATTTGAATTTGAACTATGGAGCTTGAACTAGATTAATGAATGTGATCCACAGAGACAAGGTATGTGATTGACTACTTTGATTCACAGAAATTGAATTTATCCAGTTGATCTGTAGTCATATGTCTCCCATTCAGAGACATAGGGTATGAACTTGAATTTTTGTTGGTTTGTCTGTTTGTTTTTTGGTTTGTTTGTTTGAGGCAGGGTCCTGACAGCCCAGGCTGTTGCTGTCACAGAACTCACTGTGCAGCTGAGACTAACCTTGAACTCACAACTGCTTTCTTTCCTCAGCTTCTTGAGTGTTGAGTTACAGGCATGAGCTACCATATCTGGCTAAAATTTCATTTGTCTTCGGGTTTCTATTGTTGTGAAAAGGCATCATGACCATGGCAATCTTACAAATGAAAACATCTAATTGGGGTGGCTCGCTTACAGTTCAGAGGTTCAGTCCATTATCATCCTAGTGGGCCATGGTGGCATACAAGCAGACATGGTTGGTGCTGGAGAAGTAGCTGAGAGTCCTACCTCTTGCAGGCAACAGGAAGTGGTCTGTCTGTCACACCGAATGAAGTGTGAACAAAAGAGATCTCAAAGCCAGCCTGTAACTGGATTTTTTTTCACTCTTTGGGGGCCTGCCACCCAGCTCCCAAATAAATATTATTCTTACTTATGAATGTCCTGTTTTAGCTTGGCTTGTTTCTATCCAGCTTTTCTAACTTAAGTTATCCTGTTTCTCTATAGCTACATTTTGCCCCTGGGCTTTTTACCTTTCTTTACTCTATATATCTTTCTTTCCTTCTTACTCCATGGCTGGTTGTGTGACTGGGAGGCTGGCCCCTGGCATCCTCCTTTCCTTCTCCTTGTCTCTCTCCTCACCTTTCCTCTAGAACCTAGATTTCTCCTCCCATTTATTCTCTCTGCCTGGCAGCCCCACCTATCCCTCTCTCCTGCCTAGCTATTGGCTGTTCAGTTCTTTACCAGACCAATTGGGTGTTTTAGGCAGGCAAAGTAACACAGCTTTACAGAGTTAAACAAATGCAACATAAAAGAATGCAACACATCTTTGTGTCATTAAACTAATATTCCACAACACCTGCCCCCACAGTGACACACTTCCTTCAACAAGAAAATACCTACTCCAACAATAGTGCCACTCCCTTTGGGGGCCATTTTCTTTCAGACCACCACATATTGAGACCCAGCTCCATTTGTGGTGCTTTGTCAGGGCAGTCTTAGGAGACTAATGACTATACCTGAGATCTGCAAAGTAAGGGGCAAGTCAGAGCTTGCCTGCTAGCTGCAGAGGTGAACATTTTCTTGCAACACAGCCCCCAATGGCTTCTGTATCGCCTAGGGCTGCTTCCCTCCTACTATCTTAGAGGCCAGTGGTTGCTTCAGAGATTGGATATTAACTGTCCTTTTCCCAAATAATATTTGTGGTCTTGGCCTAGATCAGTAACTCCTAGGGCTACAGAGAAGCCTACCTTCTGTAAGAATATTACTTCTCAATGCCTAGAGAAAGGGAGGCTCCAACCTAGAGCCCAGGGAAGGCTTGAAAATATACAACAAAAACATCATTACATGTGGTGGCTTAAAGAAACCATCTGTGGGCCAAAGTAAGTGAATGGAATTCTTGCTAATTACCCACACCTGCACTAAGTTTTAGGGCTTGCAGGTGGTCTTTGTCGTTAGTATAAATTGTCAGTGGCTCTGTATTTCTTCGTTTGTTTTAATAGATACAATTTTGTCAGTAGATGTGAACCATAATACTCACTGTGATCATACTTGTGAATTGTGTATACAAGCAAGGCACAGTCTTCTTTGGATTCCTGAATCTTAGTAGGTGAGATATTCTGAAGATGTTGATTTAAAAACACTAGAAATTTCTATAGTGATAGAGAGGAGGGTAGTACAAAGTTCATGGCCTCGAACTGAGAATCCAGAAAAAAATTATATATACAGTTAATTGAGTTTTGATTTAATGAATGAAGGGTAATCTTTTCAACAAATGGACTGGGAAAACAATTGGATAATCACATAAAAAAGATTGATTTTGACCTTTGTCTCATACCACATCCCCAAATTAATTACGAGTAGATTATAGATTTAAATAGAAGTGTAGAACTTGTAGGATAAAACATAAAAGAAATATTTCATGATCTTGGTTATGCAAAGAATTCTTGGGTTTGACACAAAAGGCATAATTTCTAAAAAAAATATTAATTGGACTCTTTTTAAAATTTAAAACTTTTAAGCCTATAAAGGCATCAGGATATAGATGACAAAAAACTTGTACACAGACTATGTGAATACTCACACTCAACAACAATGAGATATACAAGTCCATGTAAAATTAGACAAAGTCTTCAAATACTCACTTGACCAAATAAAATACTTATCTAAGAAGTCTGGGCAAAGGTATTTAGCCTCCACAGAAAGGGAAATGCAGGTTAAAATCACAGTGAGAATCACTTCCATTCAGAAAGACAAAGACTGAGGCTATAGCTAGGTAAAACACATGATTAGCATGGACATGGCCTTGTCTTCATCCCAGAGCTACAACACCAAAAACTGAGACAAAGACAAAACAGAATCAAAGAACCAAAGAGCAGACTACTCTAGTTTGCTGTCTGTTTCTGTGATAAAGCATCAAATCTGCCTGGGGAGGAAAGGGCTTATTTCATCTTTGTGATGTAACTTTGGTTGTTAACGTGACTACGTCTGGAACCAACTGAAACCCAAGCAGCTGGGCACACCTGTAAGGGATTGTTTTTTAAATTGGATCATTTGAGGTATGAAGTCCCATCCTAAATCTGGGTCACACCTGGTGGCAGCCCACTTAAAAAGACACGGAAGAAGGAAGGTTTTGCTTTTTGCCTGTTAGCTCTCAATACCCCTGGCAAGTTCACCCATCCTGTTGCTGAGGCATCCCTCCCCTGATATTAGAACCTACTTCTTTGGGATTCCAATGTACACTGAGGACCAGCAGCTCTCTAGTAATCCTCTGGGACTACAGCACCAGGTTGGAACTGCTGAGACATCACAGCCTTGTGGAATAACAGCTATGAGATTCTTGACCTTTCTGTCAAGAGACAGCTATTGTTGGGGTACTGTTGTGAGCCACTCTAATAAATCCCCATCAGTTCTATTCCTTTACAAAACCCTGATTAATACAATCTTACACTTCATAGTTCATTACTGAGGGAAGCCAAGGGAAGAATCTGGAGACAGGAACTAAAACAGAGACCATGGAGGAATGCTGCTTATTGGCTTGACTCCTGTTTCTGCACATTCAGCTTCCTGATATAATCCAGAGCCATTTGCCCAAGGATGGCACCTCCCATAGTGGGCTAGGCCCTCCTCCACTTAGAACAATTAAGAAAGTGTTCCACAGACATGTCCACAGGCTGATCTGATGGAGGCAATTCCATATTGAGATACCTCTTTCTCAGTTGTGTCAAGTTGACATTAAGAATAGCCATCACAGCCAGGCTGTGGTGGCGCACACCTGTCATCCCAGCATTTGGGAGGTAGAGGCAGGCAGATCTCTTAGTCTGAGGCCAGCCTGGTGTACAGAGTGAGCTCCATGACACTAGCGCTATATAGAGAAACCCTGTCTTGAAAAACATAAACAAGCAAACAAACAAAAAGAATAGCCATCACCTAGATAATTACAAGAGTTGGCAAAGGTGTGGGGAGACTGGGGCTTTGTAGTTGCTCACAGGAGGTAAAAATAGCATGGAGACTTGGAAGAAGAACATGCCCATTTCATATAATCAAACTTTACTTTTGACTGAGCAACTCTATTACTTGACCTCTATCCATGGAGAATGCAAATGTCTATACAAAGGGCTGGTAGGTTAGAGTTCATAGTGTGTCAGTCATACAGGACAACGGGAGGCAATGCCAGTGAACTTCCAACTGTGAATAGAGGCAGCATGCTGTTCCATGCACTGCCCTGTCTAGTAGGCAACAGTGCATACTATTGAAGCATGCTCCTGAAGGAGGCATGCTGTGGAGATGCTAGGCATAAAGCGTAGTACATGTCATAATTTTGTTTTTATGAATATTCAAAACAGACAAATTAGTGGAGAAAATGCAGTTATGGTTTCCTGAGAGTCGGGGTAACAATAAGGGTAACAACATGAAAGGCTGTTTGGTTGTTGTTGTTTTTTTTCTTTTGTTGTTGTTGTTGTTTGTTTTTTGAGATAGGGTTTCTCTGTATAACAGCCCTGGCTNTCCTGGAACTGGCTTCGTAGACCAAGCTGGCCTTGAACTCAGAGATCCACCTGCCTCTGCCTCCCGAGTGCTGGGATTAGAGGCATTCGCCACCACACCTGGCTGAGAGTGGGGGTTTTTATAGTTGTTGGAATATTGTAAAAATGGGTGGTAGTGATATTTTTACAGCTCCATAAGTTTACAGAAAGTCATTCATTAGACATTCAGTGCATAGCCCTATGGAATGTAAATTAAACTCCATAATAATTATTTAAAACATACAATGGGAAAGATGTGAAAATCCCCTGTGAAGGTTAACTTTATCTGGCAGGAAACATGGACATAGACTCAACAGCTTGTAAATGCAATTCATGGCTAGCTCAGTCCACAAAGAGACCGTGGAAAGGCAGGAGGGAAAACAGGGCTATGCTCTTCACAAAGAGATGTTCAGATCCCATCATTACTGTGTATCTTAGATGGAGATCTCTGGGTTTTCTGACCTCCTAGCAACCAAGGAAAGAAGATAAGAACCCTGTTAGTGAAATGAGTTGAGCATATTGCTGAAGCCTCTCTGTCTTCATTTCTTTTATCATCGTACTACTTGACACCATGTAGATATTTTTTTCTGACATTTTCCGCAGACTTTGGGGGGCATCTCAGTTTTCCTAGTCGACCCCATCTCCCTCTCTATTCTCCTTAATCTCCCAGCACCAGTGTTGCATTAGGTGTCTGCTTTCTTTCTCCTTTTCATGTTTGCTGAGCAAGAACAGCAAGGCTGCAATCCTAGAGCCACTCTTTGTTGGACTCTACCACATGCATAGCAATCCATCCAGAGAAATCATTTCAGGGGAGAGAGAAATTGCACTCTTTGCAATTGTACTTATTTATTTATCTTATTGGGGTTTCCCCCTCCTTTTACCATGTTGAATCTCACTTAAGTCCAATTTGACCACATTCTTGAGGCCATGAATGATGATGAGACTTAGTTGCTAATAAGAGCTGTTTTGTTCAGCTGCACTCAGGTTGTAGTTGGGCTTTCTCATTCTGTCCTATGGGGTAGGTGCTATTACTGTCTCCACTTAGCAGATGATAAAGTTGTTCTGACACCGTGTTTAGTTAAAAGTGGCACTCTCATGCTCCCTGCAGCACTAGCACAATAGCGAAGACATGGAAGCAACTTATGTCCATCAACTGATAAAGGGAAAAAGAAAATGTGGTACATATTCACCATGGGATACCATTTAGCCACAGAAAACCGTCATTCACAACAACACAGATAGACCTGGCCATCATTATCTCAAGTGAAGTAAGCCAGACACAGAAAGACAAGCACCATATGATCTCATATGCAATGTTGATCCCATAAGGGTTGGGAATGGATGGCTGTCTGGGGAGAGAGGGATGGGGAGAGGTTGATCAACAGCTATTGCACAGTGGAGCAATTGTAGACAATAAGACACTGCCCACCTAAAAACTTGACCTGCCTGAGTTCTAAGTTCATACATTCCCCATTTCTATTAGCACTTATTATTATGCAGGTAATGTGTTTCATTATGACATTTCATACAGGTATACTGTACTGTAGTCCTCTTCAATCCTGTTATTATATTCTGCCCCTGTCATATTCCCGTTTCTCAGCCTCCAAGCCTTCCTTCTACTTTCATGTTTTATCTCTATTGTTTTCTTCTGTTTTTCTTTATTCATTGTTACATGCATATATAAATACAACCTGATGATTACATTTAGTGTTTACTCATACATATATGATTTTAGGGCCAACCACTTGGAGTTGGATAACTAGTTAGGGAGGCTGTCTTAGTTAGGGTTTCTATTGCTGTGGTAAAATACCATGACCAAAAACAGATTAGGGAGGAACGGATTTATTTCAGCTTACAATTTGTAGTCCATCATCAAGCGAAGTCAAGGCAGGAACTCAAAGCATGATCCTGGAGGCAGGAAATGTTACACAGATCTGTGGAGGGGAGCTGCTTACTGGCTTGTTCTCCATGGCTTGCTCAGCTTGTTTTATTGTAGCATCTAGGGCCACCAACCCTGGGGTGGCACTGACCAAAGGGAACTGAGCATCCTCTCATTAGTCGTCAATCAAGAAATGCTTTACTGCTTATCCACAGGCCAGCCTGGTGCTAGCATTGTCTCAACTGAGGTTCTATCTTTCAAGATGACTCTAGCTTGTGTCAAGTATCAAGCTGTTATAAAACTAGCCATCACAACTGAGTCCTTGTCAACTTGACACAAGAACACATTTCTGTTAAGCCATAAACTTTCTTTCTTGTTCATTCTTAAGATCTCATATTAATAACAGTATCACATTATTAATAAGTGTAAAATATACAAGTTTTAGAAGTCCCACAGTTTTTATAGATTAAAACATTTTAAAAGTTTAATCCTTAAAATATCTAAGTCTCCTAAAACTCCAAACTTGCTCTAAAGTTCCAAAGTCATCTCTTCAATTGCGGACTCTTATAAAATTAAAATAAGTACATTCTTATTCCAAGTGGGAATAACCAGGGACCACTCACAATCATATGAAAGTCTGACAGTGTAAAGTCCAGTGTTAGACTTAGGGGAGTTAGGCTCTTAAATGTCTGAAGGGCTTGGTAGCATCATTTGTCCAGCTCTGGCATCCACAGTACATGTAACTTATCACCGAGGCTCAATCAGGCTCCACTCCATAATTGATGTTTGCCTTGGTGGTCATCCCATGTCACTGGCATATTCAAAGTGCTTTTGTATCCTTTGGCAACTGGGTTGCACTTGCACCAGTACCCTATCTGTAGCTGTCTTCAAGGACTCTGACCCTGCCACATGATGCCAAGCCTCAATGTCTCTCCATGACCCCTTCAATCCTGCAACTGAGGCTGCACCTTCACTAATGGCCTTTCCTGGCCTCTCTTCCCAAATGACTACAACCCTGAAATATGGTGCCAAGCTTCAGCTGTTCTCCATGACCCCTTCATGCCTTCAAAACCAGTACCACCTGTGTGACTAGTACATAGTGTTAAGTTTGCCTGCCAGCAAAAGGTATGGCCTTGGCTCCCTATGACCCATAGCTTCTAAATGCTGACTCTGAGATCACACTTCCCAGAAGATTTTGTCTCAGTTATGCTGGTATCTTTTTAATCACAGCTGATTCTTTAGCCCACCAATTTATCAGTATAGATTATGCTAGCAAAGCAAAGACTTCACCTCAGTGGTGCTGGCTGCTCTCTTGTTAATCATGGCTGACTCTTCAGCCCCAGAAGAGCAGAACCACAGACTATTAAGTAAAAACATCAACTGGTTCTGATAAGAATTCAAAGGACTCTCAAACTTCCTTCTGAGCCTTTACAAGCCAGGCCTCTATCATTTGAGGTTTGTGAAGTTTACCCTTCCAGCTTTCTCTGTATCTGCCTTGAATTTGCACTAGCGTCAGTCTGGGTTAAGGTTACAGGTTGATGATAAAATGAGAGCAGTCTGGAAACTCTGGGTGACTCATTAACAGATTCTACAAGAAGAGTTTGGTGGGACAGAGAAAAACCCACCCTGAGTAGACTTAACTCTGCTGAAACAAATAGATGTTGTGGCGATGCCGAAGGTCGGGCTCTTTGGAGTGCTCAGAACCATGACACTCAACTGTCACATTTGTATATATCACATTGTATATCCCTGCCACATTCAAATTGACGCGAGACACCCAGCTACGATAACGTGTCATCTCAAGTTTTTATTCTGTTGTCTACAGAGCCACTTTAGATTTTATCACTTTCATTATTTTCCCTTTTCTTTGTATTATTGTTTTCATTTCACACAGACACACACAGACACACACACACACACACACACACACACATAGAGACATACACACAGACACACTCTAAGGAATAGCTATTAATATTAGCACAATGCTCAGAACATTTTCTCCTCTCATTGTTTTACATCCCAACCCAACCTTCTTTTATTTCTGTTTCCTGCAGGAAAAGCACTGGTAATAGAAAGCCTGCTGTGTTTGTCTTCCAGTCTCTTTTCTAAACACATAGGCAAGGAATCCACAAGTCCCTCCCACCTTCCCTCTATCCTTCCCTTCTTCCCTTTTTGAAATATTAATGTATTTGATTCTGCAATCTATTTTTTCATGGAACAGTAAAACAGTGAGTTTTGCAGTTGTTCCATATCAGTTCAGAAGAGTTTGTTGGGGATGAGCCTGTGTCTTTTTTATTAAGCTGCAATTGCTGTTTTATCGTATGGATTTCCTTCAAAGTGTTTCATCAGAATCCTGCTTACTGACTGTAGGTTGACTCTGAACTTCCACTCTTGCAAATGATGCTGTCATGATGTTTTTTAGAAATACCTTTCGTGTATGTCAACATTTCTTGATAGGATTTTCCTGGAAGCAGAATTCTTAGGTCAAATAGTATGCTTTGAACATTTAAAACAGAATCAACCATATTGCTCCCATAAGTATTTTTATCAGTTTATGTGTCTATGAAGAATTATTTCATATAAAAAGTTGTACTCACTCTAGTAGTGAATGTTGACAATGTTTCTTAAATTGGGCCAAGTTGATAAATGGAGAGAAGAAATGGCAATGTAGCAACTAGTTTGGGACCCAGTTTAACTTGGTTTAAACACAAGCTATATCATAGCTGCTGGTGTTTTGGTGGGCAGGTTATCTTCTTTGTCCATGGTATCTTTCCTTTCTTTGTAGGGAAAAAGGAAGCTTACTACACAGATGTGTAGTTAAGCGTCAACAATTAGCACAGATAAAACCTGGACACACTGGCCAGTAGCAATGACTCAGTGTGTATCAACATGATGGTGATTAGAACACTCGCTTTTCTATTAGAGCAGCCCAGATTTCATGTTATTGGCCTCTTGACAGTTTTCCATGTAGGTGTGCACTCTATGTGGAGGTCAGAGCAGGGCACTNGTGGTCTTCTATTGTTTTGTACCTTGTGGCTTTGAGACAGAGTCTCTCACTGAACCTGATGCTTGACGTTGGGCTACTCTTGCTGGTTGTGGAGCTCTTGATCCACCTGTCTCCACCTGCTAACACAGGGGTTACAGACATGTGCAGCTATGCTTAGCATCTTACATGGGTTCTCATACGTATATAGCAAACACTGCTATCCACTGAGCCATCTCTTTAAGTACTTCATCACACCTATAAAGCCTCAGATGTTAGACTTCCATCTGAATTATATATTGGAAATGTTTTTCAAAGATACTCATGTCCTCCAATGCTGCATAGACTATTTTGTAAAATTAGAGAAGTTTAAAATACTTCCTTCATCAAACCCATTGCCCTTTCCAGAAACATTTTTATTTGTTTATTGAGACAGGGGTTTTACCATGTACTCCCAGTAGGCCTTGAACTCATGATTCTCCTGCTTCAGCTTCCTGTGTGTGGGGATTATAGGTGTTCGCCACACACCTGGCTTATGACTAATGAGTTTAAAGCACACTCAAAAAAACTTTCCCACATAAGGTATTGTAAACAAAAAAACCAGCAAACACAAACTATAACAACCATACTGTTGTCAATTTAATATTGAGCTCCTGAATCCTTTTGAAATTTTATAGTTGGTGGCTTACTGATAGCACAAGATGGAAGACCTAGCTTCTCTATTTTCTAGGAAACCTGTACTTCTTTTTTGTACTTCTTTTCTCACTTTTGAAATAGTATCTGCATACCCAGAAATAAATCCTATGTGTCTATGAATCTGTCTCTCATTCTCAAATTCGTTCATGCATTAATATTTTGCATCNGTCTTTTTACAATTTTTCTATTAATTCATTTTTTTTTCATTTAGTTTACCTCCCAACCTCAATTTCCCCTCCCTCCTCTTCTCTTGTTCCCTCTTCTCCATGTCCCTTCTGCTCACCCTCTCCCCACATCCACTCCTCCTCCACCTCTGTTCAGAAAGGGGCAGGCCTCTCATGGGCCTCAACAAAGAAAGGATGGCACGTGAAGTTGAAGCAGGACCAAGCTCCTCTCCCTGCATCAAGGTTGGGCAAGGAAACTCAGCATGGGGAACAGGTTCCCAAAAGCCAGCTCAAGTGCCAGGGACAGGTCCTGATCCCACTGTTAGGAGCCCCACAAATAGACCAAGCTACGCAACTGTTGCACACATGTAGAGGCCCTAGTTCAGTCCCATGCGGGCTCTCTAGCTGTCGGTCCAGTTAGTGAGCTCCCACTAGCTTAGGTCAGCTGTCTCTGTGGGTTCCCTTGTGATGACCTTGATCCTCCTGGCTCATATAATCCCTCCCCTTCTCTTCAACAGGACTTCTGGAGCTCAGCCCAGTGCTTGGCTGTGGATCTTTGCATCTGCTTCCATCAGTTACTGGACGAGGGCTCTCTGATGACAATTAGGGTAGTCACCAATCTAATTACAGGAAATGGCCAGTTCAGGCACCTTCACCACTATTGCTAGGAGTCTTAGCTGGAGTCATCTTTATGGATTCCTGGGAGTTTCCATGGCACCAGGTTTCTCCCTAACCCTGAAATGCCCCCATCAAGACATCTCTTTTATTATTCTCCCCCTCCATTCCCGCCCCCAACCCACCCAACCCGATCCCTAAGCCACCCCACACCTCCCAGTTAATCCAGGAGATCTCTTCTATTTCCCCTTCTCAGAGAAATCCATGTGTCTCTCTTTGGGCTTTCCTTGTTACCTAGCTTCTCTGGGGTTGTGGATTGTAGCCTGATTATCCTTTACTTCACACCTAATATCCACTTATGAGTGAGTACATACCATGTTTGTCTGCAAATTTCACGATGTCATTGTTTTTTTATAGCTAAGTAATACTCCATTGTTTAAATATACCACATTTTCTTTATCCATTCTTTGGTTGAGGGACATCTAGGTTATTTCCAGGTTCTGGCTATTATGAATAATGCTGCTATAAATATAGTTGAGCAAGTAAATGTTCTTGTGGTATAATGCCAAAGGATGCTCAATTATACCACAAGGTACATTGTTTACCAGTTTTCTGAGAAACCACCTTATTGATTTCCAAAATGGTTGTACAAGTTTGCACTCCCACCAACAGTGGAGAAGTGTTTCCCTTACTCTACATCCTTTCCAATATAGGCTGTCATTGGTGTTTTTGATCTTAGCTATTTGGACATGTGTAAGATAGTGTCTCAGAGTCATTTTAATTTGTATTTTCCTGATGGCTAAGGAAGTTGAACATTTCTTTAACTGTTTCTCGACCATTTGAGATTCTTGAGAATTCTCTGTTTAGAGCTGTACCCCAGTTTTAATTCAGATTATTTGGTATTTTGATATCTAGTTTCTTGAGTTTTTTTTATATATTTTGGAGATCAGCCCTCTGTCAGATGTGGGGTTGGTGAAGATCTTTTCCCATTCTGTAGGCTGCCATTTGTCTTGCTACCAGTGTCCTTTGCCTTACAGAAGCATTTCAATTTCACGAGGTCTCATTTATTGTCAACCTCAGTGTCTGTGCTACTGGTGTTCTATTCAGGAAGTTGTCTCCTGTGCCAATATATTCAAGGCTACTTCCCACTTTCTCTTCTATCAGGTTGAGTGTAACTGGATTTATTTTGTGGTCTTTGATCCACTTAGACTTGAGTTTTGTGCATGGCAATAGATATGAAACTATTTGCATTCTCCTACATGCCAACATCCGGTTGTGCCAGGACCATTTGTTGATGATGCTTTCTTTTTTTCATTGTATAATTTTGGCTTTTTTGTTAAAAATCAGGTGTTCATAGATGTGAGTATTTATGCCAGAGTCTTCAATTAGATTCCATTGATCCACCTGTCTATTTTAAGGCCAATACCATGCTGTTTTTATTACTATAGCTCTATAGTAGAGTTTAAAGTCAGGGATGTTCCTTTATTATACAGAATTATTTTTAGCTATCCTGGGTTTTTTTTTTCCACATGAAGTTGAGTATTGTTTTTTTGAGATCTGTGAAGAATCCTGCTGGAATTTGATGGGGATTGCATTGAATCTGTAGATTGCTTTTGGTAAGATTGCCATTTTTACTATGTTAATCCTACCAATCTATGAACATGGGAGATCTTTTCATTTTCTAATATCTTCTCCAATTTCCTTCTTGAAAGACTTAAAGTTCTTGTTGTAGAGGTCTTTTACTTGTTTCATTAGAATTACTCAAGATATTTTATATTATTTGTGGCTATTGTAAGGGTGTTGTTTCCCTGATTTCTTTCTTAGTTCATTTATAATTTGTATATAGGAGGGCTACTGATTTTTTTGAGTTAATCTTATATCCACTCACATTACTAAAGGAGTTTATGAGCTGTAGGAGTTCCTTGTTAGAATTTTTGGGGTCACTTACATGCGCTATCATATCATCTGCAAATAGCAAAAGTTTGACCTCTTACTTTCCAGTTTGTATCCCCTTAATTTCCTTTTGGTGTTTTATTGTTCTAGCTAGAACTTTGAGTACTATATTGAATAGCTATGGAGAGAGTGGACAGTTGTGTCTTATTCCTGATTTTAGTGGAATTGCTTTGAACTTTTCACCATTTAATTTGTTGTTGGCTGTTGGCTTGCTGTATATTGCTTTTATTATGTTTAGGTATGTTCCTTGTATCCCTGATCTTTCCAAGACCTTTATCATGAAGGGGTGTTGGATTTTGTCAGAGGCTTTTCAGCATCTAATGAGATGATCATGTTTTGTTCTTTTCCTTTCAATTTATTTATATGGTGGATTACATTGACAGATTTTCATATTCTGAACCATTCCTGCATCTCTGGGATGAAGGCTGCTTGATCATGGTGGATGGCTTTTTTGATGTGTTCTTGGGTTGGGTTTCAGTATTTTATTGAGAATTCTTGCATCAATTTTATGATTATTTTTAAACATGATAATAATAACAAATACTGTGATCCTAAGTTTATGTATCAATTGCTATCTGAATTTTTTTCTTTAAATTTTTCAAGTTATTATTTGACATTTATCTTTCAAAGTACATTTTATGGCTCTCTCTCTGTCTGAGTGTGTGTGTATGTGTGTGTGTGTGTGTGTGTGTGTGTGTGT
>LZPO01055899.1:18068-30005 GCA_001675575.1 Neotoma lepida
GAGAGAGAGAGAGAGAGAGAGAGAGAGAGAGAGAGAGAGAGAGAGAGAATATTTTTATTGTCTCTTCCAGTTTATACATGAACACATAATGAGTTAATTACTAGTTTTGTGGGATGTGTGTCTGTCACATTGATGATCCAGTGTTTGTTTGTACTGTCTAAAGCTTCTTTCAGAGCTAGTGACTGTGCTGTAGCCATCCTCTAGCTTTGAAGAGCCCTTTGCAATATTTGTAGTATTCATAAATATATTTTTTGAGCATTTCCATTTACTAGACCTACAAAAAATAGTCTTTAGACTTCCCAAACTCCCTGGTTTAACACAGAGCAGGGGTAGGTTTCTATGAAATACATTTTTAAGGTTGAGGACTTTGTAACTATTTCCAGAGGGACAAAAATCTGTTACCCTGGGCATGGCTATTTCCTACTTCTCTCAATCTTATCTCTCAATTTCTTATCCTAGCTAGTTATTCTCCAGGCTGTCCTAAAGTCCAAACATCCTGGCTTTCCAAGCCACACATTCTTTATCACAGCAGTCTTTTAATTCATAACTGGATTTTATTTGTTCCTATTTTGTTTTATCATCTTGGAAAATTAAACTACCCTTTTGACGTCTTGGTAGGTTTTCTTTTGTTTGTATGGATTTGTATTCATGTGCATGTGCGCTTGCATGTATGTGTAGAGAACAGAAGTTGGTGTCAAGTGTCTTCCTCAGTGGCCCTCCACTTTATTTTTTGAGAAAGTCTCACTGAAGCTAGTGCTCACTAATCACCTATACTGGCTGGCCAGTGAACTCTAGGAATGGGCCTGTCTCTGCCCTTCCAGCATTGGGGTTCGAGACACACATCGTTGGGCTTGGCTTTTAATATGAGTGCTGGGAATCCAAACACAGGTCTCACCCTTGCATAGTGAACACCTTACTGACTGAGCTATCCACCCATTCCCTTGTTTGTTTTTTGACATCAAAGTTGGGCCAGTTTTATGTAAAGGTCCTGTTCTTTGAAAAAGAGGGAATTCTCCTTATAAATTTACCTGTGTAAGGAATAGCAAAGGGGCTTTTGTTTGTTCTGTTTTTATTTTTGTTGTTAGAGAATAGCTTTTATTATTTTTGGAAGAAAATAACAGCTTTTGAGAAATAATGAAAATCTTTTCTGTTGTTATTTCAGTTTTTGAGCTAAGTGACTTGAATAATTTTCTTTATTCAACACAATATATGATACTAAACTGTATAATATTCTCTCTGTGTGTTTATCTTCCATCTCTCTCCCTCTCTCTCCCTCCCTCTTGCCCTCCCACATTTTTTGTATCTTTCACTGTCTAATCAGTTGTTGAAAACTCCCTCCTTGTATGTTTCTGGTTATTTATTTTCCCTTTTGTTTTCCTCAGGTTTGGCTGCACACACACATTTGTACATTTGTATATACAGATGTGAGTAACTTTATAGTTAGATTCATAAAACTTAGCACAGTTGTGCCTCCCTGTTGGATTCTATGCTTTATTCTGCCTTATCTTTCTTAATTATTACATCTTAATGATCCTGCTTTCTGCTTTTCATGTCTTTCTTGTCTAGACTCTGACTCAGAGCACTCCTCATGTGAGATATGTTGTTTGCTTTACCAATAACTCATTGCCTGACTCTTTGACACCAACTGGGAATCTGACAATTGAATGAGATTGTGGTGTGACCTGGCATTAGAGCAGATTCCAAAGGTTAAATGCTCATTCCCTGCAACCACTCACATCGCAGAGGCCAATCTCAGGTCCAGGCTACCAGTGGGGGATTAGAACTCCTTTTTCAGGGTTCACAGAATGAAGGGACCAGGTAAACATTCCCAGCTTATTGTAAAGGGCACAGTCAGGAACAGGCAAATGAACAGAGCCAGGACACAGTCTCGGGTGTAAGGGGATAGGCAGAAGAACTCTCCTTATCATCCCAGACCCTTGCCCGGTGTCTTGGTTACTGCTATTGCTATGAAAAGACATCATGACCAAGGCAGATTACAAAAGGAAGCATTTATTTAATTGGTGCTTGCTTACAGTTTCAGAGAGTGAGTCCATGATCATCATGGCAGGAGCTGGAGCTAGATTAAGAACAGATCCAGCTCACCAGGGGTCAAGGATAAAGGTGATCTCAGGCCACACAAGTCCCCAGAGTCTAACAGAACAAAAGGATTAAAACATGATTAAGTGAACTCATTCAGGAAACACAATGATTTCCCAGTGTTGTAAAACTTTCTAGCCAGTCCTGGACATTAAATAGGTCCCTAGATACAACTGTGAAATGGAGCTGTGTTCCAGGTCACCTGACTGTCTATTAAGAGTTCAACAAGACCTCCCTGTCTGAGAACTTGGAAATACTCTTTAGGATGTCTATGTACCACCTATAAGTCAAGTGACCTTGGAGATTAGAAAAGGGCATCAGATCCCATGGAACTGATTCCCTGGAACTGGTGTAATGGAGAATTATGACCCATCATATGGATGTTGGGAATCAAACCCAGGTCCTCTGCAAGAACAAATGCTTTTAACCACTGAGCCATGTCTCCTGCTTATTTAGAGTTTTTGATGGAGGTTTTATTACATAGTTGCGATTGGTCATGATGTTGGCTATTAATGATCAACACAATCTCCAGCCCACCACTTCTCTAGAGATGATGTGGACAGAAATTTTCATCCCTCTAATCATAATTGAGTCTTTTGGGAGACCAGCTATCTTTCTCAAGCTACCTGACTTTTTCCAACAGCTTCATCATTGTAATTCCAGACACTCATCATTTGCTCTATGTCAGAAAGAGGCAACAATGATCTAATGTACATTTTTTGTTGCATCACTGTGTATCACGTTCTACATGTTTCTCCATCTTTGTTTCTACATTGGATCTTTTAATTTCATTGGGGTTTGTGTCTTCTACAGGAAGCTATATTTTTATTTTCAGTTGAAAATGGACATTTTTGGGGGCTTTAGTTCATTATTTCTCTTTCTCTTCTCTTCCTTCTTCCCATAGATACATCTATATAACAGCCATTATATATTCTTTTTATTTTTCCTCTAATAGCATGTAATTTATATCCATTTTTATTCTCTAGTGGTTATTTATTTATTTATTTATTTTTATAATTCTAGCATTTCGGTCAACAGTAATGGTATCGATATCTTCCTCTTACATAATAATAGAAAGTGTAGTATTCTTAAACTTCCCATTGCCCTCTCTGGCAAGCTCTCTGCTGCCAAGCACATCTGGTTCCAGATGGTTGTTTTACACATTTTTAAAACATTAAGCATCAGCAGTTATTTCAACTCAACTAGAACTTCCAGTATTTTAATTGATCACTACTCTTTCTTGTATGGTTTTGTTTTGAATTCCTTTGCATTTTCCTGACATTTTTTTCTGAAATATTTGTAGGTAGCAGAATTAACAAGTCCTTANAAATCCAAAAATATCTTTCCTTCCCCGTACTTAAATACAAATTATGAATCAGACAGGGTGTGAATCTGGATTTAAACTACAATATTGGTCATTTTCTTGTAAATGAACTTTTTGTTGAGACAGGAGGCTTACACACACACGCATGCATGCATACAGGCACATACACACGCTAGCAGCCCTGCTGTTGAAGGGAATTCATCACTTTCTCTTTATCACTTTTTCAGAAATACCTTTTTGAACAGCGTTCTGATATTTCACTGTGATGTTTAAAGCTGTGGATCTTCTCAAACTCATCATTTTGGCACAAGGCAGAAGATTTATGTAGTTTTCAGTCCTTAGCACATTTCTTCTGTATTTTAAAATCTACCACATATTTCCTATTTGTTTTTCTCATGTTTGATTTTGTCAGAGAATCCTTCGCTTGATCTTCCAGCTTTCCAAATTACCTCACCAACTTCATTATGATATTTCCATATTTGTTTTACTTTGAAGATGGTATGTTTTAGTGCAAAATCTAGATGTTTCTTTTAAAGTAAAGTCTGTCGTTTTTCTCTTTCTTTCTCCCCCTTTGGCAAGTGTTTGTTTGTTCTATTTATTTATTCTTCTTTTCATTTGTCTCTCTCTCTCTCTCTCTCTCTCTCTCTCTCTCTCTCTCTCTCTCTCTCTGTGTGTGTGTGTGTGTGTGTGTGCATCTGTGTGTGCATGCCTACATGTGTGGGCACATGTCAGTGTGTGAATGTGGAGGTTTGTTTGATGTTGGAAATCATCCTGGAATGTTCTTAAGCCTTACTCTTTAAGGCAAGGTCACTCAATCAAACCTAGACTAGATAATCAAGTCTTGCTAGCTGGCTTGCTCTGAGGATCCCATTCCCTCTTTCTGGTGCTAGAATTATGGGTGGGCTGCCACACTCACTCTGCATTTAAATGGATTCTGGGGGGCTGAATTCCTGTTCTCACACTTGCTTTGCAAGAGCTTTAACCACTGAGCCATCTCCTGCAGGCCCTTATTTCTGTTTAAAGAGTATCATTTTCTTTTCAAATAGTAAAAATCTTGATATTTCCCTCTCATTGCTCTTTCCATCTCTCCTTTTCCCTCTCTTAAATGCCTCTTCTTTTGTGATAATTGCCCTGTTTCTCATCACTGTTGAAGAGGGCTTATATTGTTGGGAAAGGGGGTGGATCTGCTGAAGGGATTTGATTTGGGCATATTGGCTGTTATGGATTATGTATCCCTTAGTCAATTTCTTAGTTCCTCTTTAGCCCAGTTCCTACATGAACTGCTTTTCAGTGGTACAGGTACCACAGTGCCCTGATAGCTTAGTGGACAAGTGGGACAGTGGTAGAGGAAATAGCAGCCTTAGGGACTTAAGCACACATTTCAAATGCTTGCATATTTTTCTTTTGTAAAAATCATGTAATTGGAAGTCCTTGGATTTCTCATTTCATAGACCACTTCTTGCACAAATTGGCTCTTGTTTGATATGGTGATTCCCCCTTCCAAAATATACACAACTGATACTATTTCCTCTCCTTCAGAGAATTACCAACATTTCTCATCCATTGTAAAACTTGTACTTGGCATTACTCTTACAAGCTTTCTCTCCCATATATCTTTCCTCTTCCTTTTCCCTCTCCTTTCTGATTCTTTCCTCCCAGTGTAGGGATCAAACTCAAGGCCTTGCACATACTTGGCACGTGCCCCCTCACTGAGCATTGTCACCAGCCCTCCTACATGGCTTTCTCCCACTTCGTGGGATTTGAATTGGGTTAAATGGTAAATCCATTGGGGCTAAGGNTGGCCTTCTCAAGTCTTAACTTCTTCTAAGATACTCTTCTGAGAAGTAAAGGACTTAGATTTTCTAGCTCTCTGGGGGCAAAGGGTCATTTATTTATCATTTCACTGACATTCACTGACACTCTCCTGGCAATTCTCTGAGAGTAAGGACGGACAGTTTAGATCCTTCCACATATAGAGTCAGGCTTAGTTGTATATTTTGAAATGTATCTCATAATAAAAAAGAGTTATGGTTCAAAAGGTGATAGTGTGACTAAATCTTCCCTTAATGGAAGCACGGGGAACAATTTTATAGCTAAGCTGACTTTTGAATGGTTCAATCAAGAAGTGCAGTCAGAGAATTTGGGTGGGTGTCAAGAATATGGAGCAGAAGATGACATTATAGTCAAGAAGGTGTAGGTATGCAGCACTGCAGAGATACTGAATTGCATATTATATTTTACAGTGTTCTCTGATATTTCTGATAGTCCTGAATGCTTGAAGGAGGAGGAAGGAGCCACATGGTAGGGGTGTGCTAGGACTCTGAAAGAAGTGTATACTGATGGAGTGCTAACTGTGTTCTATGAGGTTTTACAGATTCACACTTTCATAAATGTACAATAGCTTTTGACTCCTTGGGGAGGAAAAGAGAGTGTGTAGACGAGATAGCTTGTGAATTTCATCTCATCATGGCTTCTGCAAACATTCACCGTGATTGCTATCTGTGGCAGATAGAATGTCTTTCTGTGTTTCCATTAATGAATCAGTACTCAGGTTGCCTGACACATAACATGCTGTATTCTGGGGCCTGAACTAACTGCAAATAAATGTTGATTTGATATCAGTGAACTATGACATCATAGAGATCAGATCCAAGTACTAAGACACTAAACAATCAGAATGTAAAAACGAACCACATTCCAGAAGGGTGCTGAGAACTGAAAGGGTTTAGGGGTATTTGTACAAGGAGNGGTTTTCACATTATGTATTGTTTGCTTCCTAGAAGAAATTATGATGTAGAGCCTGTCATCATTCCCCGCTTTACAGCTGAAGAAACACTGACAACCCAGTAAGTTGTTCAAAGTCATACAGCAAGTAAAAGGTGGAACTGTGCCACAAACCATGTGCTCTGAGATTTTCCAGAATGTTCTTTGCTCAGACATAGTTCATGCTGGCCCTCACACATATGAGTCTAGGAACTCTTGATGTGAGATGATGAATTCTGAGAGCACATTTGTGAGCTTGATAGACCAGAACCCTCCAGATTCTGAGGAAACTTATCCTCAGGGCAGAGGTGAACAGACAAGGACTGCTAACTCACCCAGGATGGGAATTTTGACTTTTACGCATATCTGGACTTCTTTTAAAGTAGAGGGATTGCAGCAGAATGAAAGGGAACTGAAGATAAAAGCTGTCCACACAGCTCACTCACTTCATCATATTCCACTCTTTTTTTTGCCAAGTCAGAAATATATTTCCCAGAAGAACCAAAATTTGCAATCTCTTAGCATTCATTTATGTTGCAAATTGTTCCTAGGCTTTGGTTATTTCTTCTGAAAGTGATAATATAAGCAACAAACCATTTAGTTGCTGCCGTTCTTGTAAAAGATACGTTAGGTGTCTTTAATTTACAAACTGAGCAATGTATTGCTACTTCTACAGTTCAGCAACTGCTCCTTTCTCTTCCGCCTGTGCACCCATGGCTGGCAGTTGAACACACGGCTGTGTACGTGAAAGTGTGTGTGTGTGTTTCAGAAAGCATTATTTGTAGCTTGCAAATAGAGTGTTTAAAAGAACTATGCAGGCTTAATGCTTTGTTTTCATGGATGAGCAGCTGAAATTAGCTCCCTCATAGACCTTTTTGGAATGAAACTGTACGATGTTCACGATATGCTCTGCCCCCGCCCCCACCATGGAGTGGCATGGCTAGAGTGGAAATGCTTAATCCTCTTCACGGGGGATGAATTGGAAATTGAGCTTTGCAAATGAAGTCAGAGATAATTTCCCATCTTCATTATTTATGGAAATCAGTTACTTTATTTTAATTATCCAGTGCTTGTATCGTCCACATAAAATGCCTTTCCTTTTATTTAAATTGCAGATAATTGCCAGTAGAATTATTCATTGGAAAGTGGAATCTACTTTTTTGATCTCTAGAAAGCCTATTAATAATGAATGAGGATGTTATTTATTTGTTACAGCTCCACAAATGGAAACTGAAGAAAAACTCCGCATCATTCATTTATCCCCTCTGCGATTACTTAAATAAACTCACCTCGGGAGAAATCCAAGAACATGGGAAAGCGACATAATGAGAGTGACTCTCCCTTTTCCTTCTCTCAGTAAATATTGATGAAAACCTCAGATGGCCAAAGTACCATTAGATGCTTGAGGAGGGGGTACCCAGGCATATTTTTCTCTTTCAGGACATAATAAACATTCATAAAATCCTTGACATTCACAAGGGATGTGCTCTGAGACCTTCATCAATTCCTGTATTCATGAGTCTGACTACAGTATATCATTTGCTACAGAAAAGGCAATAAAATAAAACAGAAAATGTAAATGACCCCCTTGGCCCTCTAATGATCCTGAAAATATAGGCTCACCTAATTTATAAAGCTAGTAAAACAAACCCCACCCTTAACATAAACGCCATACAACGATAGCTCTCACTCAAACAATTCTGCCTGTTTAGATGAATTGCAAAAGTAGTTCTATGAATTTCTCTTTCCAGTTTCCCGATGGAACACGTGGTGGAATTGTCTATGTCTGAGTCAATTGGAGTCTAAGTCTTCAATCTTCAATCTTATTTTAAAAATGATATGTGCTAGCCAAAGCATTGCTTGATTGGATCTCATTTTTAAAGCAAGTTTCTTACCAGCAGTGGAAGCAAATGATCTTATTATAAAAATTTTTTTCTTCCTTTTTTTTTNAAAATTTTGAAGCTTCATGTTTTCCTTCGTGTCTATGACGGAAAACAGATTAACTTGGAGATGGGAGCCCAGCACTTTCCTAGCTGCTTTTGGTAGCTATGGGAGATATTTCTGAATATCAGTCTTCAGATATTGATTCAAATTTTAGCCTCAACAAAATTAAAATATAATATCAACAATAAACATAAAGTTCTTTGCAAATAGCCAAAGCACTGACTTCTATAAATGCAATATTGTGTTTATCTGATCAATACAGGATAGGCCAGGATAAATTCCCCAAGTCTAGGGACAAATAAACTACTTAAGATGAGCAGCTGTAGGAAAGATGGAGAAAGGCTTCAGAGAGGCAGGTCTGTTCCTGGGCTGAGAAAATGTCAAAGACAGAGTAAGTATAGGAGACTAAATGAACAACAGACTTGGGGAGCCTCCGTGGGAAAAGGAACCTAGTAGTTTCCCTACTGTAGAAAACATAGAAACTGCTTTCCTTTTCAATAATACGACAGAAGCACATACAGTGTGTTTAAAAATACATTAAGACAAATACTTTTAAATGTACAGTAGCCTAGTAAGAAAGTAAGGGGAAGTTGAAGCCACACAGAGTAAACAAGCCATCACTTCACAAAGGGAAGCTCTACGGCAGTTAGACTTGCACAGGGGGCATCTTCTGGTCCCTTATTTCCTAGAGCTTGAATTTGAGGGACTGTGTGGACATCACAGAAGCCAAGGGCCTGAGTAGAGGGAGAGATAGAGCTGCATATCTTCTTTCCTTCTTTGGAGTCTAAAGGTGAGGCCCTCAAAGAGGTAAAGGGTGACTATCTGCCTGGCAGAAGTGAAACAGTGAGCCCAGGTTCCTTGCTCACCACTAGAAGGACCAGTGACTTGAGGGTAAGCAGCTGGAGTAANGAAAGCTTACAAACCAAAGAAGATAGGGGCTGTCACCAACAAAGGCTGTTTTCCTGATAGTGGCCTTAGGTGCAGGACTATTTACAAAGTTAGAGNAAGGAGGATTGTAGGTTACAATAGTTACAAAGGTGTGGTACTTTGACACACTGGCTACTGTTACCCATCAGTTTACTGGATGTTCTGGCTTCTGTAAATCTGAAGGAAAGCCACTGGCTGAAGTCCTAGACTTCATGTCCTTTTAATGTCAGTCAGTTATTGGGACACAAAAGGAATCTTTTGCCTGGAGAACTCAAGGGGATAGGAAATTAATAGTTTCCCGGGAGGAGCATGAGGAGCAGAGAAAAGCAGTTTCGCTCCTGAGTATGGGGAAAAGTACCATTTGCTGGGGACCATGTTTTAACCTGGAAGGTAGCTGCATCGCAAGCATCTTCTACAGCAAAGCCACAGAGGAATCTTGACTATGCTATANAACTTTGTGGCTCCCCAAATTACTGACTATTAAAATCAAGGGGTTTCCTTAGAGTTTCCCCTCCATAATGGATGGAGAGNGAGGGGTGCCGTGTGTCTGTGTGGGAGAGACTAGCGGGCAGGAAGAGCAGCCTCCCTCCAGATCCTGGACCACAAGGCTACCGTCACTTGANATTCCTGTGACTCACAGTTCCTGTGCTGCTTCCAGAAACTCTAAAAGCAAAGTTCAGATGACGCTTAGCGTGGTGAGACACCAGTCCCTTGTGAAAGACCGCAAATCCCCGCTGAAGGAGCGCACTTTAACCCAGTCTTCACTAAAGTCTCCACAAATATGTAAGGAAAGAGATCACCAGGAACAAAAGTCAATACTTGTTGTAACATGCAAAAGGCACCGCAAAAACTACAGATGATGCAGTTTTTCAGAAGTGGAATGTAAAAAAAATGTAATTTTATTCAAAGGGATAAAATGACTATCCCAATATACCAAAGGAGCAGAAAACATTAAACAGCTACCAAAATCATTCACATAATTAAATTTTTTCAAAATTCAAAACCATAATAATTGACAGTAAAAAAAAAAAAAGNAGGTATTCTCCATCTGTGAGAGAAACTGGTGACTTGGAAGGTAGCCCTTAAGAAAATGTATGNGAGGAGNTTGTGTGAGGTCACATGAATGAAGCATATGCTAAGGTCAGAAGAGGGTGTCAGATCCCCTGGAACTGGAGTTACAAGCAGTTTGTGATCCACCATGTGGGTGCTGGGAACACACACATGTCCTCCTTAAGAACAGTAGACGCTCAAAACTACTGAGGCATCTTTTTTAGGCCCAGAATTTGTTTACTCTTAGTAACTCCGTTAGATAGCTACTGTGCCTATTTTATAGGTGGGAGCACTTAGCCTACGCTATTTTTAAGTCTCATAGTTAGCATTTGATTAGTGTCCTTGTATCTGAATATTCCTTTATGTTTAATTAATGTAGTTTTAGAAGTGAAGCCGTTTAACTCATGAGCTTCCTGAAGGTAAGGGGACCGATGTTGCCAGTCAGCCTTCTAGGAAGATTTGACTGATTAGTACTCTGTGACTTCAGTGAAACTTTGGCAAACTGAATGTTGATAGCTTCTGTTTCTATTTTAGGGGCTTTAATAAGTTTTTCTAAATTTATGNTCATCATTTGTGAGTGTATAAATATATTTGAATACTTTCACATGTAATATTGGCTAGATGTATTCTTTCTGTGTCTACGGGACACTGAAACTTGAACTCAGCACCTTAGTGGGTGCTCTGTTGTTAGCTAAAGTCGCAATCATTTGTTCCTTGTTTTGCTGAATTTCCTCTTGGTGTTTTGTTGCTTTTCTTGGAAGGCATTTGCCTATGTGTTTTCTTACCATGCACAGATGGCAGTAGATTTATATGACATATATGTGTCATGTGTTCCTTAAGTATAAGTTTGATTATTATGTTAATGATTTTCTGCNATTTTTGGTATATCAGTCATGTGCATGTTTTTCTTTTCTTTATTTTTACTTTATATTATATTTCATTTTTGATTAACATATATTGTTTATTTATGGTTTTATATGATAATTCAGCAAAGGCACATAATTCCCTGTCCATATCCTTTGTTTATTTACTTTCACACCACCCTTGCCAACTTCTGGTGTTCTTTAATCTACATTTAGCTTAATTTATTATCAGTTCTGGTTGTATTCTCAATGTATGGCATGCAATCATATGTCCATCAATGGATGAATGGGTAAAGAAAACATTTGATATGTGTCCAATATTTTCAATATTATTCATCTTTAAGAAGAATCAAAGTCTACTATTTGTAGCATAATTGATGGAAGTGGAAGCAGCTACATAAAATAAAATAATCCAGACCCTGGAACTCAGGAGCCATAACCTGATCTAACAAAAGATTACCAACCACAACACATATTTATGTGTTTATAAGGGAGTTAAAAATGTAACAATACAAAGACACACACACACACACACACACACACACACACTCACAGCCTCCTGCCTCACAGTCTCTTTGGTTTCCTCCTCTTTCTCATCTTGAGTCTTAGTGCTGATAGGTGACTTCCCCCCTTCTTTATATTTTTGTTCTCACCATGAACTCACCTATGTGAAACACTTTCCTTTCCATGTCTACTGTGTTGGTTTTGTNACTTCACACATTATCACATGTGTCAGAGTCTAGTTCCTAGCACATTTTGTCTCTTTCATCCGTCGTCATGTCAATTATTGAGATCCTCACATCTGATTTAATCACTAAGATTTTGTAAAACATATGTCATGTCTGGTGATGCAAGGCTTCCTTATTCTTCTTTTACAAAATCCCCTTGGTTCGTCTTTGCTTTTTATGTTGGCTTAAATTAAAAGCACTTTGTCATGTTCTAACAAGAAAAATCAAGTTGAGGTTTTTA
>LZPO01055900.1:11628-22288 GCA_001675575.1 Neotoma lepida
CTGCTGAGGCTGGTCCCCGGCAAATTTCAAAGCTGACCACTTGGTATTCAATCACCAATATAGAGGATTTTCCCTGGGGAAGACTATTTCTCCTGCTCTCGTCTTTCTTTAGTCGCCTCTGGCTCTTTTTCTAGGGTTGAGGCCATGAGATTTCCAAGTTAGCATGTCTTTGTTGCCATCCTCTTCCAGGTCTTCTTTAAGCAGCCATTTTGATGAGGCTTCTCTGACATGAGATTTTTTATATTTTATTTTTAAGGTTATAACATAATTACATAATTTCCTTCTTCCCTTTCTTCCATCCAAACTCTCCCATATATCCCCCCTTGCTTTCTTTCAAATTCATGGCCTCTTTTTCATTAATTTGTGTGTGTGTGTGTGTGTGTGTGTGTGTGTGTGTGTGTATGTGTGTGTGTTCGCGTGTCTGTGTGTCTGTGTGTCTGTGTGTGTTTTCAAAATATATCTGCTCACTCTGTGTAATATTACTCATATGTATATTTTCAATGCTAATATTTGATATTGGACAAAAAATTGGCATGCTCTTCCCTGGAGAAGACAATTTTCCCACTTTCAGCATTCTGCAGTTGCCTACAGTTCTTTGTATAGGACNAAATGCCTCATGGTCTTCCTCCTGTCTACTTTGGCATGTCTATTGCTGTTGTCCTTGTTCAGTTCATGTTTAGGCAGTTATGTTGGNGACATTTTATAGGTGTAGCTTCTGGCATTACTAGAAAACACATNCTCACAGAAAACTCCCTGATCCTCTGACTCTTACAATCTTTCTGCCTCCTCTTCCTCAGTGTTCCCTGAGGCTTAGGTGTGGTAGTGTTTTATACACATATCCATTGGGTCTNNACTCCATAACTCTGCATTTTGATTGGATGTGGTTTTCTGCAATGGTCTCCANTTGTTGCAAAGAGAAGTTTCCTTTGTATAAGGCATGAGGGTGACACTTACTATGTGTATAAGGATAAATGTTTAGAATGTAGCTGGGAATTATACTGGTTTAGTAAAGTGGTGGTTGTTGGCTCTCCTTCAAGATCTATGTTACTATTCCTAGGTAGTTATCTAGGTTTCCAGTACTAGTTATGGTTTTCCTCTTGTTGAATGGGTCTNTAGTTCAATTACAGAGCTGTTGATTACTACCAAAGCATGTGTTCCACTACTCTACCCTTATCATGCCATGCTGGTCATTGTTGTGGTTCAGAAGCATCATAACTGGGTAAGACTATAGGTTGTATAGTCCCTCCTTTGGAAGTTTGTATGGTGTCTTCAGATACCAAGAAAGCAAGTCCTCAGGGAGGAGACATTCAAGTCAGTTTCAGCTCAGGGACCTCTGAGCCCTGTGTGTGAAATTCATGGTATCTTCAGCAGTAGGAACTTAACCTTCTACCTCTGGCATACAACNAAGGGNAATAGCAGTAGCCTGTAATGTTTGGGGAATCTTTTGGACAATCCCAGCCAACAACTCAACAGAAAGATTCTCATGCCTGGTGTCAGGGTTTCTGTCTTTGACTCTCAGAGAGAGCACTGTCGGCCCAAATGAGAAAATTTCATTAAAAAAATATAGAGATAGATAACATATATATTATATATGGTTATATATTCTATATTTCCCCTCAGGACTCTCAGGTCCTGTATTAAGGCTTCAATACATTCTAAATAGATTCCTGTTCTGAGTGATGGATGGATCAGTGTTATTTTTCTACATGTGGATATCCACATCTAGAGGCTATGTTTTTACTAATGTATGTTTTTTATATCATTGTCAAGAAGGTGGCCACGGCTGTGTGGGTTTATTTCTCAGTCATCTATTCTATTCCAGTGACCTACATGTCTACATTTGTGCCAGAACCACACAGTTGTGTTACTATGGTATTATATTATAATTTAAAATCAGGTGTTGTCTATAACACAAACAACATTGATCTTTCTGCTTAGGATCAAACTAGCTATTCCAAATCTTATTGATTTTTTTACTCCATATGAACTGTAGTATTTCATTTTCTAAATCTTTAAGGAATATAATTCAGATTTCAATGGCGCTTGTATTGACCCTGTAGATTTTTGGTAAAATAACCACATACAATACTGGCTTTGCCAATCAATAAGCACAGAAGGTCTTCCCATATTCTAGTGTCTTCATTTTTTTTATCCTGTGTTTTAAATGTTTTATTATAAAAGTCTCTCTTCTCCTTGGTTAGGTTTGATTTTGTTTTGTTTTGTTTTGCAATTTGGAGTTTTTATTATTCTCTGATTGTTCCTTATAGGTATGTAGGAGGCTACTGATTTTTGTATCCTGATAATTTACTGAAAATATTTATCAGACCTAGGAGGTTTTTCTGTGGAGTCACTAGGAATTTTCAAGTATACTCTAATGTCATCTTCAAAGGGGAAATTTTTATTTCTTTCTTATATGTGTCCCTTTTATTTCTCTTGATTTAATGTTCTAATGCTTTAAGCTCTATAATAAGATGGATGATAGTGGACACTGTCTCATTCCTGATGTTTTAGGAAATGCTCAGAGTGTTTCCCTACTTAGTACATGTTGTTTGTAGACTTGTCACATGCACTCTTTCTTATGTTGAGGAATGTTTACCCTATTCCTAGTTTATTCATGACTTGTATCATAAAGTGACNCTGAACTGTAGGCAGACTTTTCTTTCCTGCCTGCCAGTTCCCAAATAACTGACACAGAGACTTACTATTAATTATAAATGCTCAGCTGATAGCTCAGGCTTATTACTAACTAGCTCTTACAACTTAAATTAATCTTACAACTTAAATTTCTATTAATCTGTGTGCTGCCCTGAGACTTATGGCTTTTACCTCTTCTGCATGTCCTGTTTCCTCTCCATGTGGCTGGAGACTCCACTGACTCCACACTTCTTCTTCCCAGCATGCTCTCTGCCCCAAAAAATCTTGCCTAGCTATTGGCCAATCAGCTTTTTANTAACAATGAGAGCAACACATTTTCACAGTGTACAGAAGGATTATTCCACCACATTGAACTTTGTCAAAGGCCTTTGCTGAAGATACTGAGGCAGTCTCATTATTTCTGTCCTTAATTTATGTGCTTTTTTCAATTTATTGATTTGCATACATAGAATGATAACAAATAGTTACAATGTATGATGTTATTGTGTTCTTGAATTCAGCTGCAGAAGCTGAGGATGTTTGTATTCAAATTCATCAGAGAAATTGTCGATGGGGTTGTTGTTCTTGCTGTTGTGTCCTTATTCAATTTTGATGCAAGAGTATTACTGGCTATGGAGAATCAGTTTGGCTATGTATCCTTTCCCTTTCTAATGTATAGAACACTATCCTTTCCCTTTCCAATGTATAGAACACTATCCTTTCCCTTTCCAATGTATAGAACACTATCCTTCCCTTTCTAATGTATAGAACACTATCCTTTCCCTTTTTAATGTATAGAACACTATCCCTTCCCTTTCTAATGTATAGAATACCATCCTTTCCCTTTCCAATGTATAGAACACTATCCTTTCCTTTCTAATGTATAGAACACTATCCCTTCCCCCTCTAATGTATAGAACACCATCCCTTTCCTTTCTAATGTATAGAACACCATCCCTTTCCTTTCTAATGTATAGAACACTACCCCTTCCCTTTCTAATGTATAGGATACTATCCCTTCCCTTTCTAATGTATAGAACACTATCCTTTATTTTCTAATGTNTAGAACACTATCCCTTTCCTTTCTAATGTATAGAACACTATCCCTTCCCTTTCTAATGTATAGAACACTATTCCTTCTCTCTCTAATGTATAGAATACTATCCCTTCCCCCTCTAATGCATAGAACACCATCCCTTTCCTTTCTAATGTATAGAACACTATCCCTTCCCTTTCTAATGTATAGAATACTATTTTTTCCTTTCTAATGTATAGAACACTATCTTTTCCCTTTCTAATGTATAGAACACTATCCCTTCCCTTTCTAATGTACAGAACACTATCCCTTCCCTTTCTAATGTACAGAACACTACCCCTTCCCTTTCTAATGTATATAACACTATCCCTTCCCTTTCTAATGTATAGAATACTATCCTTCCCTTTCTGATGTATAGAACACTATCCCTTTCCCTTTGTAATGTATTGAATACTATCCTTCCCTTTCTAATGTATAGAACACTATCCCTTCCCTTTGCAATGTATAGAACACTATCCATTCCCTTCCTAATGTATAGGAAACTTTTAGGAGCATTGGTGTTAGCGCTTCTTTAAAAAATTGGTAGAATTTGGAGGCAACCCCCTTGGCCACAAACATTGGTGCTTCATTCTCATTACTTGGTATAGATCTATTTATGCTGTTCATAGCTTTTTGGTTTAATAAATGTCTTCAGCGAATCCTGTCCTTTTCTAAAGAGAAAAGAAGAAGAATTGATGGGGGGAGAGGGGAAACTGGAGAGGGTGATTGGGAAGAGAGGACAGCGGGAAAAATATGACTGGGCTGGGAAAATAATTAATTAATTAATTTTAAAAAGTATTCAGATTTATTCATTTTTCTCTGTATTTTCCCATTGGGGAAATATAAATGTTCAATGTTCTCCTTAATGATTATCTGGATTTCATCTGTTAGAACTGCCTCTTTATCATCTCTATTTTTATTAATTTTGGTTTTGTCTTTCTTTGGTAAGTTGGGCTAAGGGCTTGTAAATCTTGTTTATTTCTTCATAAACCTCTTTATTTTATGTAATGTTCTTTTTGTCTCTGTTTCATTCATTTCTGTCCTAACTTATAAATTTTTTGCCTCTACTGATTGGAAGTTTGACTTGTTCTCATGTACCTAAGATTTTGAGGTATAGCATTAGGTTAATTATTTAAGATCTTTCTGAAATTTTATGTAAACACGTGTAGATATAAGCTTTCATCTTCAGAACTGCCTTATCTATACCAATGGTTCTAGTAAATTGGGCCATTATTTTTATTTGATTCACAGATTTTTTTTTTAATATCCTACCTGATTTCTTCAAAGATGTACTGAGCTTTCAAGAATGTTCTGTTCAGTTTCNAAGTATTTGTGTAGTTTTGCTTGCAATTGAATTCTGGGTTTGATGCACTGTGAGCTAATAAGAAAGAAGTTATTCTGAATCTTTGTATTTGTTAAGAGTTGATTTGTGGACCAGAATGTGGTCTCATTTAGAAAAGATTTCATGGACGGCTGAAAAGAATATATATTCTGTTCCTGTTGGATGGAACATTCTGTGGGTTCTGTTAAGTCTTCTTAATCTATAGTATAAGTTGAGCCTGAATTTTCTTATCTTTTAGTTTGGAGACCTAACTAAAGAAGATTGTGGGGTATTGAAATTATCTCATTACTATTTATTGTATAACATTGGATACCCTTTGCCTGGTCTACATAGAGTTATATAATTGCTAGAGCTACATACAGAGACCCTGTCTCAAAATTTAAAAAGGCAAAAGAAAGAAATAGAAAGGAAAAAGAAAGAAAGAAACTGGAAGCCCCAATATTGGATATATATTTATAATTTTACATCTTATTGATGAGTGATTCTCTTTTATTAATATATAGTAGCCTTCTTTTTCTTTCATGAATAATTTTGGATATAACTCTGTTTTCCTGGTATCGAAATGGCTATGCCAGCTACTTTTTGCCCATTCACTTGGTAGGTTGACCTCCATCTTCTGACTCTCAGTCTATGGTTGTACTTACTGGTGAGACATGCTGCTTGACAAAAACAAATAGTTGGGTCTTGTTTTCTAGCCCAGTCAGAGTCTATATTGGTGAGTTGAGGCCATTTACAGTTAATATACTATTGAAACATGCTCACTAATTCCTGGGAACTTAATTGTTTTTGTGACTGGCTGTTTTAATGTTTATTTGATTTCCCCTCTCCCCTTTGACTTGTAAGGGTTTGTGGCTATATTATGTTGGATATGATAGATTCCTTCCTTGCTCTGCTTTGTTAATACTCTACTCTAGTGAAATTCATTCATTCTTTTGCTTTCATGATGGAGACTCTACTCCTCTTTATTAAATATTCTTTTAAATGTCTTTGGCAGTTCTGGATTGGTAGTANGATCTACCTCACTTTGTGATTGCCTTGATTGTACTTATTACTCTACCAATTTTTATTAATTAAGTTTATTCATTTATTTTTCATCCTGACTACAGTTTCCCCTCCATCCTCTCCTCCCTTTCCATGCTCCCACCTCCCTTCTGCACCCCCACCCCAATCCACTCCTTCTCTGTTTGTATATAAAAAGAGGGAGGCATCTCATGGATATCAACAAAGTGTGGCATATCAAGTTGAGTAGGACTAAGCTTTTCCTCTTGTATTAAGGCTGGGCAAGGTAACCCTGTACGAGGAATAGGTTCCCAAAAGCCAGCCAAACTGTTAGTGACAGAGTCTGCTTTCACTGCTAGGAGTCCCACAAGTAAACCAAGCTACACAATTGTTACACATATGTAATGGACTTGGTCCCATGCAGGCTCCCTGACTATCAGTCTAGACTCTATGAGCACCTATGAGCCCAGGTTAGTTGTTTCTGTGGGTTTCCTTGTAATGTCCTCGACTCCATCAATTTTTTTAGAGGAAGATTTGCTGGATTTTGCAATCTTGGTTGATTATTTGCTTTCAGGGCTTAAACTGTATTGTTTCATGCTTTCCTGAACTTTAGAGTTGCTGATGAGGGCTCTGATTTTATTCTGACTGTCATTGTAAATGAGTCAGCCTTTATCTTTTGCAGTTATCAATATTGTTTCTTTGCTTTGTATTTTGGCACCTCGACTATGTTGTGGAGAGGTTCATCTCTGGACCTATGTATTGGAGATTCTAAATGCTTCTTGTGTCTGGATATTCATTTTTTCCTCTAGAATTCAGACATTTCTGTTACAATTTCATTGAATAAATATATTTTCTATTACTTTTTCATCTCAGACCCTTCCTATATCCCATGCATTCTTAGGTTTGATCTCTTGATCATATTCTAGAGTTCAGATCATATTCTAATATGTTTAGATCATAGTTTAGTTTAGATCATATTCTAGATGTTATCATCATGGTCTTCCATTTCCAAGATACTACCAGGATAAGTTTCTATGGTGATTCTCAAAAAGAGATGCTGGATGGCTTACAGAGCAAAGAGAGATTATTNCTGGATTTCATACAGCCCCAAGTGTAATTGAAACTGTCACTTGAGCTTAGATTGAAAAATGAGTCCTTTTATGTACTGAGCAATGCCTTCAGTAACACAGAGGTATAAATAGAAATTTGTTCAAGAAAATAGTAAGTAGGGAAATTCAGTAATAGATGCTTAAATGATAGAATGGAAAAATCCTCAAATAGACTATTGTTGGTTAATTACTCTTTACTGTTTTACTCTTTGTTCTTNGGGAGCCCAGCACCCAGCTCCCAAATAAATACACATGAAGTCTTATTCTTATGAATGCTCAGACCTAGCTTGGCTTATTTCTAGCCATCTTTTCTTAACTTAAATTATCCCATCTACCTTTTGCCTCTGGGCTTTTTCCTTTTCTTACGTCTGTATATCTTATTTTCACTCTTACTCCGTGGCTGGCTGTGTGGCTGGGTAGCTAACCCTTAGTGCGCTCCTCTCCTTGTCCTNCTCCATTTTCTGTAATGTTCTTCTCCTGTTTATTCTCTCTGCCTGCTAGCCCTGCCTATTTATCTCTCCTGCCTTGCTATTGGCTGTTCATCTCTTTATTAGACCAATCAAATGTTTTAGACAGGCAAAGTAACACAGTTTCACAGTTAAACAAATGCAACATAAAATAATGCAACACATCTTTGCATCATTAAACAAATGTTTCACAGAATAAACAAATGTAACACATCTTAAAATAATATTCCACNACACAGACCATGAGATGAAAACTTTGAAAATACTGTTGGCCCATTCTGAATTTATTAAAGCAAAACCTAAAAAGGAATGAACAGTGACTGGCTCCATATTTTGTATATTTGCCATGTAACAAGTTAGCCATCTCCATAAGTAAGGCAGAACTATACTGCACACCCATAAAACAAGCACTTGGGAGGCTGAGCAAGGAGCAACATGTGATCAACACCAGCCTTTGGTACAGAAAGGCATGATGCCTCAACAAACAAAAAGGGGGAGTAATACTTGTTAAAAATGNTCAACCTCATCTGGCAAGACATGCCACTGGTGCAATAGTGNCATGAACATCCTGAAAGTAATCAGACACTTTCCTATTGGATTTAAGTCCTACCTCATAAGATGAAACTAATACCTAGTACCATTATCAGGACAAGAACCTATGGCTAGGCATGAGCCCTAAGGAAGAACTTATTACTGTTGTTTTGCTAAGTGCACCTAGTATGAAACCAACTCTCAGTGGTATATCATTATACCATAGATTAATGCATCTCTCAGTGCTCATCAGAGAAGCTTCTATCNGAAGTAGATGGTGATTAACACAGAGACCAACAACTGGCAAAAGCCCAGGAAATAAAAGACTACAGAGTGCTCAGTCCTAAATGGAACATACACAACAATCCCTTCTCCCAAGGCTCAAGGATCATTGAGGAAGGAGTGGAAAGAGTGTAAGAACCAGAGGTAGTGGAAGACTACAAGGAAACAGTATTTTATGGATACCGTGGGGCAGCTACACATAGGAACTCAGCATTTGTGACAGCATGCCAAGTCCTGTACAAACCCAAGACCAAATCCCAGCATGCAGAAGGAACTTGGACATGAAATCCCACCATAATCATGGAACTATTGGTGATAGTAAGCCAATAAGTGTGAGAAGGGGAGTCAGTTTTTGTAAGAGTGTAAGTTAACTAGTAAGTTAACCAGGCTCCAGTGCAATGACATATACACATATATTTAAGCAGCAAAAATTGGTCATGATTTTTAAGGATACAATANTGTGTATGTGGGATAGGGGGGTTGGATCTAGGAGAGTTGAAGCAGGAGGCGGTGACATGATCAAATAATATATGAAATTCTCAAAGAACTAATAAAAATTTTAAAACCTCCTACTCCTATTACAAGACTGCATTTGTACTGTGTTATGTATTTTACATATTTTGACTATATGCCCTATGACTAATGTATATTTATTNTATGTTTGTATTTATTTAGTCACATACATCCTCCAAAGTAGATAGCACTTTTTAAATTATTTGACTTAAAATATATTAGATGTCTCAAAGACAAGGATAACTCACAATATTTATCATATTTGGGAATTTCATCTAAAATTTATTGTTGAAATTGGTCTTATTCTGATTGCTACAATACTGGTAAATAAGTCTATGTCCATTATTTTAAAATTATGAACATTGTACTGGCTGTTTTCTATTTTAGTTCTCTTCTAACAACAAATAAATTGTCAGAGGTGAATACTTAAGTGTGATAAGTAGGAAGCATCGTCAAAAGGGCTCACTCTTCAATATAAGCTCAAGTGACAGATTCAATTTGATTTTTGAGTTGTATGAAAACCACGACTAATGTGTCTCTTCACTCAGAAAACAAGCCTTCTGTGTACTTGTCGTTCCATCTTTTATATGGGACTTATCATGGAAAGCAAATCTTGTGGTAAAGATCATATTCAACTTAAAAGAGGCCAAAGTGACAGGCATAGAATCCCTGTCCTATCCTGTACACTGCTGCAGGAGCGTCTACAGGCAATTTAAACCACCCTGGAGAGACACATTTCACTAGGACCCTGAACAGCAATTTACTTCCTAGTTTACTTAAATGGAGCCACATAGTGTACTGTCTATCACANACATGATATTTAAAGCACTTGCTCAGGCTACCATAAAAAATACCTCAGAATGATTGCCTTAAACAACAAATTTATTCTCTGACAATTTTGAAGCCTATGGATTCGAGACAAAAGTGTCATCAGGCCTGATTTCTTACGAACAGCTACAACTTTGTTTCTTCACAGGGTCACTCTTCCCTCTGTGTGTGTTAATTGTCAGAGTGGAACAACATCCACTCCAATGACCTCATCTTAGTTTAAATATCTCTTTAATGACCCTCTGTGCAAATACAATCACACTCTTGAGTTACTGGAAACTAAGACATTAACGCATGAATTTGAGGAGGCTGCAATACAGTCCATATTATTCTGTACTCTAGTTCTTCCAAATTCTGTCTTACATGCAAAATGCATTTACTTTATCAATTCTTAAATTTAGATTCATACATATACATATGCATATACATAAAATCTTACTTGAAATATGGGTTGGACTTGAAGATCTCTGTTCTGATACAAATTCTTTCTACCTGTGAACGCTGTTGTGCAACAGTTGTTTTTTTGTTTTTTTGTTTTGCCCAGTTGACACATTCCCTCCAGGAGAGAGGAGGAAACTTCATGAGACTGATGGGGTAAAGAAGAGGTCACATGTCTAGAAGAACAGAAACATTCTTGATGGCCCCTGCCCCCACAGTATACAGAGGGATAAATACGTGCTTAGGGAGGCAACAGGTCAGGTCCAGACAGAACNTTTAGCTGTAAGAAGAGACTCCCCGGGCCTGTGGACTCCTTACAAGATGTCCAGAAAGCTCTAGGCTTGCAACTTTTGTGAGTCTTCACTTATGTTGGGATGAGATTTTTGTGGTGCATCTGATTTTTTAGGCACCCATGCTCCTGTAAGTAACCTCTCACACATAC
>LZPO01055902.1:11317-22081 GCA_001675575.1 Neotoma lepida
AACGTCTTAGCTTGCCAACGCAGGAAGGGTTCACAGAATGGCTTGTTAAAATGCAGGCAGATGACTTAGACTCAGCCCTTCAATTCTCCATGGTTCTCAGGCACAACTTTGAAGGTCATCTTTGAAAAATCTGAACAGGGCTGTTATTTTTATCATAAAAACATGCTGAAATGTTATTNNAAACAAGTGATTTGTTGTATTTTGATGCTCTTGCAAAATTGAAAGATTTTAACATTTGTTGCATTTTAATTTGTAACAGGCTTAATCCTGCTTACTACACAGTGGGATGAATAGATCTGGGACTGGGATGCAGGACACAGAAACCAGGCAGCATGCCAACCGGAGGAAGACCATCTCCGAGTCAACCTCATTGTGATACATCATTCTCACAACCATCAATTGTGTAGAAACAGCAGAAAACATATCAGCATGGATGGATAGCAAGTCAGAATCAAAGGCTCAGAGAAATGGAGTTTGAAAATCAGTCTAGAATCAGATGTTTCAGGTGGAGAGGATTGAAAGTTCAGACGAAGGCTAAACTGATGGCTGGCTAAGGAGGTGTGGGAGAATCAAAATTTTTCAATTCAATTAAAAACTATGAAGCCATACACTGAAGCGTAGAGAAGGTTCTCTCACTTCACANGTACAGGACAGTAACAATCCTGTGACTCTAGGCAAGNTGTCACNGAGTTTTGTTCTAAAAGCTCCTCCATAACAAGGTGCATGACAGCAGTATTTCAGTAGGTTGTGTCCTTTGATAGTTGGGTAGGATTTTTGGAACCTAGNGATTGATCGTCNATTTAGAGAGGCTAGCTGGAGTGTTTCANGATTCTTGGAGTTCCCAGGATGATAGGAGAGCCTTTGCTTTGGCTGGGGTTCAAATTCAAAATGTCTCCCATTGGCTCATACCCTGCAGCCTCTGTTGTAAGCTAACAGGCTTTGAGTTGCTGATGGCATCCCTAGGGCTCTGAGGTAGGGAATAGATTAATCCCTCGATGGATTTATAAAATGGTGGCATTAACAGTTAAGAGATGGCTCCTAGCTGGAGGAAATCAGATCAGTGGTGTGTAGACATAAGGCCTGTCCTTCCCTAACTTCCTCCTTTAAGTCCTGCTCTTTGCTCCTTGTCTGCGGTTTTGTCAGTCACTACCTGCTGCTTTATGTTTGGCTCTCACCCTGGCTCAAAGCCAGGAGCTGAAATACGAAATCTCTGAAACCATGAGCCAAAGCCTTTGTTCCGCTTTGCGCTGTTTCTGCAGGATATTTTTCATAGCTTTAACACACCTCCTTTGTGTTTTTATTTTGACTTCAGGAATTCACTTTGTTGATAATCAATNACACATGTTCCTTCAATATATTTAGTTACTTCCCCTGTCAATAACTTCACTTGGTTCCACATGGCTAGCCTGGCNTCCCACACAAGCCTGGGCTATACCTCTTTCGAATCTGGCACTGCCTACCATAGAGGATGGTCATCACATAACTATTCTGTTTTGGGACGAGACCTTGTACATTGCCAGTTACTCTGGAAACTGGAGCAGGAAGATTACAAGTTCAAGATTAGCCTGGACTCCAGAGTGAGTAGCTCAATCTGGGTAACTTAGTGGGGGCCCTGCCACAAACTAAGAAGNGAAAAGGGACCCAGGATGTAGTTCAGGGATAGAGCATTTACCTAGCATATACAAAGCCATAGCTTCCATCACCAATGTCAGTCCAGAAGAAAAAAAAATAGTAATTACCAAATNTACCCTAGTGAAGCAAAAGACCTCTCTCTGGTTCAGAAGGTCATTTTAGAGGCCACTGCTTTGATATGCTGGCCTTGAAGACCAAATTCAATATAGTTAAAATCTGACTGTATTCTTACCCAAAAGGAAATGAGTTATGTGAACATTTAGTAAGAGGTGGGCATATACAGCAAAACTGGTTATTAGAGGAGGCTGTTCCACCTCTACTACCTATCAAGGATACCCTACATGACTCCNCACAGCCACCTCCTGTCTGCTTTGATGTTAATCTTGCATCATTCTGACCTGAGAGAACATCAGGCACAGTGGAAGGGTTTGTTTTGGTCCAGAGTTTTAAATCGCAGTTTTGGGTTCTGCTGCTTCTGGACCTGTGGGGAAGGAGAAAAGCACAGTGGGAGCATATGCTGGAGCAAAATGACTCATCACACGGTAGGCAGGAAGCAGAGGGAGACAGAGAGGGGCCCGGAGAAACATCCAACCCCCAAGGGGACCCACCGCCAAGAAGCTGCTCTTCCAACAGGACTTTATCATCTCTAGGGTTTAGAACTCCCTAAAGCAATGCCCGTGCTCAGGGACCAAGCTTTAACATGTTGAGCTTGAGGGAAACATTCCATATTTAAACCAAAGCACCAGTGAAAGGGATGCTGTGCCTTAGGACTGCTCAGTACCCACACATGTACTTAATCTTTTCCATGTTGCCAGCAGTCCAGGCTCAATGGAGCCAAGGTTAGAGGAAGTAATTTCCCTTCATCTTCCTGTCATGAATCTTTATCTCCAGTTTCTGTTTCATTTCAGAGAAGCTGACAGATTGAATATCGGCTCCCTTCAGGGAAAACCCTGCACTGGTGGGTGCCCTTGCTGGATGTCCTTAGCAGACAGTTACTTCCGAACCCTCCAGCGCAAGACGCACACACAAAGCAGCAATCCGTGGCTCTGTATCTTCTCCGTCTAAATTACACATGTAAGCTGTGAGCTCCTTCATCTGTAATATTCATTACATTTTTGTTTTTTAACATTCAACTTGTATACACAGAATTTCAGCAATCTGGTTTGCATTTTTTCCTCTGGGTGCCTAGAATTGTGTCTTCTACATAAAACATAATACAGTATTGAGTAAATAAAAGAAAGCCTGTTTTTCTTTAATTCCTTAAGATCATNTAATTTTTTTTTCTGTAGGTTTCAAAGTTCTTATTCAAACAAACAAGCAACAAAAAAGATGCAGTCTCATCCGCATGTGTCTATGCCAGTGGTTCTCAACCTATGGGTCACGACCCTTTTGGTGGGTCAAATGACCTTTCATGGGGGTCACAAATCAGATATCCTGCATATCAGAGATTTATGTTACAAATAATAATAGTAGTCAAATTACAGTTATAGAGNAGCAACAAAATAATATTATGGTTAAGGTCACTGCAACATGAGGAGTTGTGTTAAAGGGTCACAGCATCAGGAAGATTTAGAACCACTGTTCTATGTTATCNTGAGCCCCCTGGACAAGTTCACACACCCTAGAGTGTTGCTTCCTTCAGAAGTTTGCGTGTCTATGTCTATCTCTCTGATAGATGCTGAGTCGTTCTTGGGTATCCTGGTAGCAGGTGCTACTCACAAACATAATTTGTTATTTGTGTTATTAATAATTGCTGCTTCCTGAACCTTAACTGAAAGAAGTTGCTTGCAGATTTACTCAAGGTTCAACTGGAAAAGAGGCATGACAGTGAATGGAGTTGAAAAAAATCAGGTGTGTGGATAGGACTTGGCAGAGGAGATTTTGAATTAGTGTGCAGAGCCTCAAAAAATGCCGTCTCTTGAGGAATTAAATGAGACAGCCCTGAGGAACAATGCAGGACCAAAGGAAGGGACTCTGGGAGCCCNTGGATGTTCNGAGCATTTGAGNCACAAANGGGATAGTGAGTTTAAATACCTTTGGACATTCCAACCAGAAGCCCAAGGGACGNCAAGAAATCCCTGCAGAGAGTTGCTCAAGATGATCTTTCCTTTCTATGACTCTGTGGATACCAGAAGATANAGCACCAAAAATTTAAGCCAGTGTCCCTACCACAGTGGCCTTCAGTGTCCCTGAACAATACTCCGATCCATTAACAAGGGTCAAGAGAGCAATTCTTTTGCCTTACTCTTGTGTGTGTGCTTATTTAATTCAATTCCCAAGAGGCAACTAAGCACTTTGGAATCACNGTTATTTACTTTTTATGAAAATATTTGTAATGATATTGTAAAAGTCATATGGTCACTCAAATCCCATGGCTACATTAACAACTGGGGTGTGCTTCTGATTGAGGCATGGTAGTTAAGTGCCCCCTTCACTGTCTTTATAGTTGTGATGTCCTTGCTTATCCTCAAGGAAGTCTAGGAGAAAGGCTGTTACTCTCCTGTCCTAGGCTTATAGTGGAGTTGACCTGAGAGCCCCAGCACTCTGCTTGGTATCGATACCTGGGGGTTCAATGCTTAGGCTCCAGAGGATTTGTGCAAAGGAGTGAAACAAGTTGGAGGGTGAAAACCACTCAGAGTGTGAGAGGAAAGGGGATGGCTGCAGAAAACAAGGGAAAATAAGTGGGGAATTAGCCTATGCTTAGCATCTTTCCTACCTGAGTTACTTTCTAGAGAGGTGGGAACATTTACTACTCTTTTATTTTTTTACAACTTTACCTCCAGACCCACCCCTGGTCACTTTATCATCAACTCTAGGCCCAACCAGGAACTTGGCATTTTTGTGTTGTATCTTCAAACCTATACAGCAATGCACCATGGAAATTGGCAATAAGGTGTTAGGATTTCTNCTTGCCCTGAGCCTGTTGTGCCAGGTAGATAAAGAGCAGAGGGTGCTACCTGATCCATCTTTGGAGCAGGCTGTCTTTTAGGCCAACAACCAGCTCCCAAATCATGACACAGAGACTTATTATTAGTTATGACTGCTCGGCCTTATCTTTGCTCTTATTTTAATTTCTCTTTATCTACATTTTGCCTCAGGAATTTTTACCTTTCTTTTCTTTCTGTATATCCTACTTTCCAGCTTCTTGTGTCTGACTGGTGGCTACCTGGCTTCTGGCCCTGGGTGTGTCCCTCTCTTTCTCCCTCATTCTCTTCTCCTTCTTCTNTTCTCTCTTCCTACTCTCTGCTCACCAGCCTTGCCTATCCTCTACTGCCTAGGTATTGGCCATTCAGCTTTTTATTAGACCAATCAGGTGCCTGAGGCAGGCAAATCAACATATCTTTACCTAATTAAACAAATGCAGCATAAACAACTGCAGCACATTTTTACATTGTTAACAAAGGCAGCATAAACAAACGTAACACACCTTCACATATTTAAAGTAATATTTCACAACATAAACAAAAGTAACACATCTTTACATAGTTAAAATACTATTCCACAGCACATCTCGTCCTTTCATAGACTATTGATATTTGTTTCCTGGTGAGGAGTGGTGAAGGCAAGTTTTTTGTTTTGATTTCCCAGCCTCTACAATATTTGCTTATCCATTGAAAGGTTAGATTTAGAAGGAGTAGGTCTCCTGAAACACCTATCCTCAAGATGACAGGATAGAAAGCAAGGACAGAAACTTCCCAAGGCAGATTAATAATCAGAAACTTTAAAGCCCCGAGAAGGGAAACGCAGAAGCAAAATTGCTTCTGCCTTCTTTTTATCTGCACTACACCTAGGAAGTCTTTTCATTTTCCACTGATTTACAGCACTAAACACAGAGAAAATCCTGTATGCATGCATAACATAGGATGAGCAGCCCAATTGAAAAGCACAGGCCAAAATATCCACTTCAGTGCCTGAATTATTGAATTATTTGTGAAGGGTTTCTGCATCAGCCAGCAAGCNAAATAATTGCTCAATGTTACTATTTTCTTCTCTATAAGCATAGATGCATTCGTTGAATTGGATTAACAAAAGCAGGAGGAAATATTTAGCAAGCGATTGATTGAAAGGCACAGTGGGTAATATAAAGGCCAATTTTGAAAAATCTCTGAACCAGAAAAGTTTTTTCCACTGTCTATGCTCATTAGAAAGTGAATCAAGCCCTGGNAGAAGATAATTTTGCTTAATGGCAATAATAAAGTCTCATTCATTTAGCCTTCAATGGTTATAGACTCNGGTGACATTTCAGGGTAAGGATTGGATTACACGTGAGGTTATAACTGACAAAGGTGAGTCATCCTTTTCCCAAGAGTAGCCCAGGAAATCTCATCACTTGTCAAAACACATTACTGGACTTAACTCCACGATCGAACACTGTTCCTGTCTGTGTGAGGTTCTGGGTTCCATTTCCAGTACCTGCAGTGTCATGAAATAACTCATNTTCNCTCTTTCAAGCTGTCCTCTGAGTGTGTTGCAAAGTCTTCAGAATATTCCTAATTATCAGAACTCTGAACACTTTTACCCATTTCTAAGAAAGGAAACATGTCGTCAAAGGATGAAACTAAACTAGGTAACTAAGTTAGATCCCCAATTCACTTTCAGTCACACTTACCAATAAGTAGTAAGATCCATTATGCCAGGCAGGATGAAGTCGATAAACCCTAGGATGATATTTGCATTATAAAATAATCATATGTTGTAGGGTAATTTATCTTTTCATCCTTTCAAAACATGCAGAATCCTTGTCATTGTTAGACCAGAAAAAAATGATGACCTTTTCTCGTGACTTCAATTTGTATGCTTGTGTCTATTCTTCTAGATATCAAAAGGAGTTAATTTTATACATTATTGGAATATGTTTGCAAGAAAAAAACCTTAAACAAAGCCAAAATTATACTGCAGGTTAAACTTAATTATACAGTGGTAGTCAATTTTCTTGTACAAAATATATAGAAAGTTCCCTTCTGTTTCAGTTTTGCTTTAAGTACATACATAAATATCTTGTTCTCCCNGCTAGACTGTGCAATGGTCACAGTGCAAGGGGTTCACCATTACATTTATTAATATATTTTTCTTTCCTCATATCAGCTTAATAACTGTGGCTTAAAAGGTATTCAAATGTTAAAATATGCCATTGGTATTGTTTCATGTAAGACACATACTGGCTTCAAAAATGATTCTAAAGAATTCTAAAAATATTAAGATTTTTTAAGGATTACTGACAGTTTAACAAACAGGAATTTTTAAACTTTCCCCTGTAAAATATTTATTATATATATTATTTGTATATTTCAAATGAACTATTCAATCTTATTATCTGTCATACAGTTGGGTTCTAGCTCCTGGGATGTTTTTTGTTTTTTTTTTTAAATAAGAGAAACAAGTACACATGTCCTTGAACATACTTAAGGACATGTGTGTTTTTAAGACCCAAAAGTTCAGGGCACAAAGTTCACATTGGAGCTCCATTGCTTTCTTATTGTATAAATTTGGACGTTTTATTTATCTTCCCCAAACTCATTCTTCCCATCTGAAAAAAAAAGGAGTATTGAATATATTTCATAATTTTTGTAAATCAAAGGAGGTGACACATGAGAATTATCTAACGCAGGCCTCAGTGTCAGCTCTCACCCTACTGAAGATCAAAAGGCATTTCAAAATTATGCNGTGGTGTCTCCATGAAAACTGAANCTTTTGGAAGACATCCATCTTATTTGTTCATTAGAGCAGAAACAGTTGTCATCTAACTGAAGCTACTCCATTTCAAAGTTACCACACGCAGCTGAAAGTAATAAAACTGCATTTGCTCTGTAAGCACACATAATTGTGCTAGCATTTTTCATGCCCTTTATTTTGGTCTTTATGTGCCCAATGTTTTCTCTGCAGCTTCTGGTTTTTTGTTTTTTTGATTGTTCTTTTGTTTTTGTTTTTGTTTTTGTTTTTTCTTTTCTGTATTTTGCTACATACACTCCCCACTACCAATTATTCAGGACTGAAGTTTTCTGAAATTAGAAGGGAAACTCCCTGAGGCCTTCTGTTTCAGCCTGATCAATATCACATTCACAAACCACTAAATGAATGGAGGCTGGCTAATCATCCTGGCAGCGGCCATCAGTGTAGGATTGGAACNCTGAGTTGAGCTCTGNCTTCAAACGTGTGTGCCTGAGTTGTCAGAGCCATTAGATTGAAAATGTTTGACTTTGAAAAGGAGTTGGACAGAATCTGATAGACAAGTGCTAACCCAGGCCTGGAACTCAATTCACCTCTGAAATGAGAAAGGTCTCATCGCCTCCCTTTGCCCATCCTCACTCCCTTTTTCTCAAACTTATTTCCTCACGTCGTTCAAGGACCAGTCACCCAGTTGACAGATCACACATGGGAAATCTGTACCCGTTAGGTTGACTCGGGAGAAGTGCACCCGCTCCCCTCTACTCACCCCCCGCTACTGGAGGAGCAGCTTCATCCCATTTCAATCTGGCTCTGGAATCAATATGTCATTACAAACACATATGGAACAGGCAGAAACAGGAAATGGATACAACTTCATGATAAAGTGATTTTGAAACATTAGTTANTTTGAAATGTACTGTATACCAAGGAAGCCTGATCATGATCCTGGATTTCTCTGCTTCTTTGGCTCACTTAAAGCATTTTTTGTTGTTGTTGTTTTTTGCACACAAAGTCACGTGCTTGGGAAAATTTCAAATTCCAGNGACACCTTTTCATTGCTCATTCACCCACCAAACTCGTATTGAATAATGAAGCCATAACCCATGTCATTGACTTTGAGGGGAAAATTCCTGGCAAATTAAAACAAAACAAAACAAGGAATCTGTGCTTCCGTGCATCCTCCCTGNAGTCGTAGGATTGTTTTGAGCCACACTCCATGTTCTTTCAGTGGCCTAANCATCCTGAGAGGAAACTCCTTGATCATGTTCTCATCCCGGAATTTCCTCAAAACTGTAATAAGCTGTGGTGAAAAGCATGCAACGTGCAACACTACATTCAATTGAGGAAAGGACCAGAGTCGGATTTACAACTTCTCTTTGAGATTTTCATGCCTCTCAACTCCTGACAAATCTCCCTAAAAAGGATCTGTTTCTACTAATCTTCTTTGAGGGGTCCTCCTCCTAATTCAACTTCCAAATAGCTGTTATTCTAACAGCTCATCTACTTCAAAACCTACCCCAAGTTTAATGAGCTCNAATATTTCCAAGTTGAAGCTATTGTGACCCTCTTTATGTAGAAAACATTTGGATTCATTGTCCCAGAGTGGGGACAAATTTGTGCTTGNGGAGATTCATTTTTCATTGGGTGGGAGACTGCTACGTATGTTTTGAAGCTTGAATGNAATAAAGCTAGATGTTAAGTGTGTAGATTATTAGCTCTTGAATTTCAACTCAATTCATATCATGTTCCAACTAATTGATTGACACGGTCCTCATCAGGGTTGGCTCCATTCGATTCCCTGCTTCCAATCATATTTCTAATTTTTTTAAGGGTTAGGTTGGTGACAGGTCTTTAAATGCCACACTCTGCAGGTGAAGGGTGCTACTATATATCTGCTTAGCATGCTGGAGNCTCGGGTCTTGGGTTCCACATCCAACATCACCGCTACCACCAATAAATAACCAGATATCATAAATAAGCTGACCGCTTAAGAACCTTCTGTGGTTCTATTAAATAGAGTTTATTCCTATATCTTTCCTGTTATTATTCATTTACTATTTCTCTAGTTTTGCTCTATGGATGGCATTAGGTTGATAACTGTGTGTTCTGGCTGGGAAATGAAACACATGCAGTTCTGTAACAGAAGGCAGGGTATTATGCATCTTGCCAGAAATGTATAACGGGTGGTGAAGGTGAACATACATGAAATGAGCAAGGTAAGTTTTTAAGCAGAGAAGACCAAGAATGTCTCCTAGAGTAAANCATATATGAGACAGGGAGNAGAACTGTGTGAACCAGGAGAGGAAAAGAACCTGGAAGGATGGGACTTGATTGGTATAGATGAAGGTAGTATATGTAGAAATATCTAGAGAGAGAATAAAAATCAATACTAGACCAATGAGTGTTGAAATTGGGTTAAAATTTTGCATGCTAACAAAGAATTATTTAAAAGAATTTTGTAAAACTTCCTCTTTTGATTTTTTAAGCAAGAAAATAATCTACAAGTGTCAAGAAAAATCAAGATTCTGTTAGCCAGGTGAAAACTACAGATTTTGTTTTATATTTTTGAGACAGGCCCTCAAATGTAGCTCAGGGTATCCTGGTATTTAGTAGGACAGGCTGGCCTCAAACTCACATCAATCAACCTGCCTCAGTGTCTATTACAAGTTTGCACCAACATGCCCAGCTAAGATTTTGAACAAGGTAGCCTAGCAGAAACAAAACTGAAGGAACACATTGAGACACGGTATAATTGGAACTTCTAGATGGAGAAAGAGCTAAAACCAAGAGCTACCACACAAAGGAGCAAAATGGAAAACGTAGAGATAAAGGGAGAGGAAAGTAGTTTTAATGTTCTTCATTTATACATGCCACTGTAGAGGATACACAACCTCTTCCTGGATCATTCAAATAAATGTATGAAAGTGACTTCAAGCAAAAGGGCNCNGACTCAGGTGTCTGATTGCTTCAATCTGAACACTGGCCATCTGCTGGAGCAGAAGACTTCCACCTGGTCCCCATGGTCAGCTTTGATAAAGGTCAAAGATACTCTTGTGTTTTTATCTTCCTGANGGTGATTGCTCTTGGTTTTCAGCTTTTACAAAGCTGGTATTTTATATTCATATTCTTTCAAGACCTCGGCACACAATTCTGCATTAGATCTTAGTCCCTGGTCCCAGTTCCTGGACTCATGAGGCAGGAGACTCTCTTTGCTTCACTCACGCCATCTGACTTCCTCAGTCCAGCAGGCTGAGGACCANNCCACTTTNCTCAGCTGACACAAGAATCCCAGGCTAAATAAACAGAGTCAATACATGGAGTTATTCTGCTGGGGTCTCACTGACTTCTCTGTATTTTCTGATGTTTGAAAGTACTTCAACTTTCTCTGATATCAAATCTACTTCTTTTCCTTGGTCTCTACTCTTCCCACAGCACCTCCAAAGAAAAACACATAAAACATGTGCA